>CAJHQP010005948.1:0-41929 GCA_905132765.1 Moricandia arvensis
AATTGAATTTTTCTTGGGTATTTTCTGCATTTACCCGAGAATTATGATAATTGAGATTCACCCACGCAAAAGGTCTCTCTTAGCACCATTATCTCTCTTTTTTTCTTTCTTCTAAACATTCTTTACGAACCTAAAACAATTCGTTCATGAGTCTTAGGACTGGGCAAATAAACTAAACCTAAAAATCCAAATTAAATTCAATCCAATAAAAATGAAATTCGAACCGATCTGAACCCAACATAAGTACAGAATAGATTTTATTTTACGGTATTTCGGATAATAAATTTTACCCGTCCTGAACCTGAATTTAAATGGATATCCGAAAGAATTCGAGATTTAAAAATTCTAAAAAAATTGTACCATACGCAATCTCAATTTTTAATATATATCCAAAATACACTATATTATTAAGTACCTACAATAATTAGTTTTTACATGAATAATTAACTAAAAATACTTAATCTAATATATATTTTATTTAATTAATATTAATGTCTTATGTTTGACATTGCATTTAAAGTTTAGCTATGAATGCATTTGTTTTGAAGTTTAAACAATGTTGTTGTTTTTAAAGTTTAAATAGTGTTTTTTATGTTTATAAAATTGTTAGTTGTGAATTCTACTTTTTTATATTTCATTATGTGTGATTTTAATTCATACCAGGTTTTCATTTGTCATGAATAATGATATTTTTACTGTTGTCACGTATAGTTCAACAACAAGTTTCGTATAATTAAAGAACTAGTTTCACAAAATATTTTGAAAGACAATAATATAGTTTGAAGAAGTTAAATACACAAATTTATTAAAATGATTGAAAATATATTGAATTTAATTAATTTGAAATTAGTAGTTTTAGAACCGTAACCCGATTAGTATCCAAAACCGAAATTATTTCGGGTTCAATCCAATCTTGTACATGTATCTAGACTCAAACCAAATTCAACTTAACTCGAACAGAATCTGATCTAACTTTTTTGGATCTAAATGTGGCTGAAATTCATAAACCCGAAAACCTAAAATCTGAATGAACCTGAAGCAAAACCTGATCGGGACCCGGTTCTCCATGCTTAATGCGTCCGACCCTCTCTCCATCGTCAAATTCAAAACCCATTTTCACAACCCCATGTCTTTAAATCAATTTTGGATTTACTTTACCGTAAACCCTTGATTCGCATTGAAAGAAATTATCGATCTTTGTGCCTTTTGATGTATCGTGAAATCGAAAAACTGAGTCTTTGTGAGTAATATTGAAATCGTAATTCCAGAACCAAGATTGACTACTACTTTCGTTGAACTCTAGGCTTTTTTGGGTGAGAGTTTAGTATCCTTGGTACGACCTTTATACTTTCAGATTATTACAACTCGTTGTCTCAGTCCTGTATATGCTGCTTTTCCTTATGTCTTTTGATGCATTATTGATCTGTTTCGTTGAAGGTTCTGACTTGACTTTTACTATGTCGCTGAAACTTTTTACAAGTTTATTTTATGATTAAGAGAAGACTAAGAAGTTTGATTTTATTGAAAATGGATGCAGTAATTGTTAAGGTATACTTGATGATGATTGACCTCTCTTATGTGTATGTCGGACAAGAGACAGATCTTTGGTTAGTACCAGTACAATAAATCTGTATTTATGTCTATTTTGTTAATGGTTTTTTTCAGATATTGAAAGTGCAACCAGCGAAGTTCTAGTTTCTGAAAAGGTGTGAGGTAGAAAAATGGGACAAGGTTCATGTTCTCAAGAAGATTGCTTTAACTTGTTGAATCAGTTCGAGCATGTTCTTGAATCTGACCCTCTCATGTGAGTATAAAATGTTCTCCTATTTGATTCTTTTTATTGAAGAATTGGCTTCTTCCTGTTACCACTTTAGTTTTTCCTTCCAAGTTTCAACTTTTGTAGTAGATTTCAAGTTATGATCAGAGAATATTCATTTCATTCATTCTTGTTGATCATAGTCGTAATTTGGTTCAGTGATTTTAGACTCAATATCTCTGGCTATATTGACATGAGAAACGTATTTATAAGTTTCTAGGTGTTTCCTGATTCAGCTTAAACACTCTCTTTCTGTTATGCTTCCTCTTACTATGTTTTTTTTCTCTTTGAATTAAGTGATGAAGTTGGGTTTGTTCACCCCTCACAGTTCACAATGCTGGATAAAGAAGCCGGATCCTCCAGTGACGGAACCTCAAGAAGTTTCTGGAATGAAGATCATAAACTTGGAATATCAAACCGATATACTTTTTCAATTATGCAAAGTTGCAAAACATGCCTTTCTTGACTGCATTGAAGGAGTACAAACGCCACGAAAACGCATCTAGTGAGTCCCCTACCAAAAATACCTCATCTGGGGTCTCTTATTGTTGCCTTGAGAGAAAAGTCATGAAGCTTAGCCAAGCTGTTTTGGCTATTAAGCTCAGACTTTGGAACTGCATGGAATGCCAGGTACTTAGAGAATGAAGTTAGTTATAATTTGCTACATTTGTTTCCTAATGTTTGGCTTCTTGATCTAACCTCATCTTGTCGATAGGAAGTTGATCTTGTCGAAACAAATCAAACATGTGCATTTATGGAAGAACTTCGTCTTTCTAGGCTTCATTCTTTCAAACTGTCCAAAGAGTGAGCCAACATGGAGCCATAGGTCGGTCTTTTATGACTCTTCTTTTTATTGCTAAACAAGTGTCAGTATAACTAGTGAGAAAGAACAAGAAACCTATGCCTTAGAATTAGTGTTGCTCATAATATTTCGGTTTTCATTGTAACAGAAGGTGGATAATTAAGATTTCTCAGAGCTTTTCAACACCACAAGAAATTATCACCAAAGAGTCTGAGCTGGTGGAATCAATAGGCGAGGTTAAGATCAGTTCTTGATTTAATGCTTTATGTATAATGAAGGTTCATCATGGAATAAATATTGTTTTCTCCTTATCTTCACCAAACTGCTGATCCTCAAAAGTCCATTACTCTATCCAATTCCAAATGATATGCACAGACAAGCCGTTATCCTGCTCCTAATCAGTTACTGTCCTTTTGCAGAGATCAAAGATGAACTATCGTGCATGGTATCACCGTTGCTGGTTGGTTTCCTACATGACAATCGAGCAGGTAAATCCTTCTCTGCATTTCTTCAGATGTCCAGATCTTTGAACATATGGTTTGTGTTTTAGGTGCTACAAGAGTTGAACAAATCTAAAAGGTGGGCAGGGCTGCATGTAGCTGATAGTTCTTGCTTCCATTATCGCAGAGTAAGACCAGCTTTTATAACTATTTCAATTCTAGGAAAGCTAGAGTATACATAAATGTAGTAACAAAGGGCTCGCGACTTAACGCAAATCATGTTAGGTCTTTGGAAGTATAAAGTACACAACCAAAGATTCTCCATACAATCTGGTCAATTTTATTATGCAGCTCACAGCCAATTTTTGTTTTCTGCTTTAATGAGCAGCGGCTGATGCTCAGGGTTTTGGAGCCAGTTGAGGTGAAAGGAAGCAATGCTAATGATAAAACTGAGGCACATAAAATCTGGATGGTACGCTTTGTCTTTCTATTATTTATTTCTTCTGAAACTGAGAGAATGGCTCTTAAAACCTCTTTGCAATAAATGTGACAGGAAGAGCTTGATTGGAACAAGAGTTGGTAAAACGTTACTTGGGACGAGAGGTATGATCATCTTTGATCTTCCAAGGAAAACATATAAGTATAGAGATGAGCACCAACATCTTACTGTATGATCAACAACGACTTATTTGAGCTGTTGCACTTTTTTATTTCAGGCACTATGGCTTCACAGGAGGTTCCTCTCTCTTAATTGGATAATGTATTTTGGTTGCCAATCAATCATCTGAAACCGGACAGAGTATCTTCATGAATGAAGAAACTGGCATCTTCATTGATAATGAGATCCATCTTCTAGAATCTTCTATGACAATTCCGGATAACAAGTTTGAAGATTTCCAAGCCCAAGCACTGCATGCTGCTGTCTACATGCTTTGGCTGACCAAGGTTAGTGTTGGTCTCTTCTTGTCCAAATAGAATTGAGAGTTGATTCGTTTAATAAATTTTTCTTTTGTGCTATTTTCGAGCTAAGTTGTCTGATGATTCATTTGATTTGTGAGCAGCATATTCCAGGATTGTGGAGAATGCTAGAAGAGAAGCTTGGAACAGAGAACTCAAGTGTGTACTGAACACAGTTGATCAAGAGAGACCCGTCTTGCTTTTGTACCAAATTGATATGTTTGTAGCTAAACATAACAACGATTATTGACTTAATGTTTTTGTGATACTGCGAAGTCTCAATATTGTACATCTCTCATATTTGATTTATTTACTTGAAATAGGAGTTTTTTCCCTGTTTTACATCGAAGAAAAGTCTATCTGATAACTTTGATGTTCACATAAACATAAAACAAATGTTTGTTGTCCACAAGGTACCCACGTTAACACAGAACATGACAAAAAACCTTCATAGATGGCAATACATTGCTGCAACACTGGACGGACGATCCACTCATCCTAGTCATTCTTTATAATTCCAGAGGATCTGTTCAAGCAAATTATCTTGTAGAAATCAATAAATTGATTCTCTGATCAGAAGTTTCCAGAATTGAGGTTGGGGTTACAAGAATGAGATGTTAAGACTCAGTAATATACTCTCCTCGACAAAGAACAAAGGTACAATGATCTGTATGTCAAACCAAAATCAGATTTTGACAAGAGCCCAAATTCCTGAAACAGGACTAGCAGGTACATGGAAAGAGGTTTCACAAGGTCGAATCTCCTGTAATGATCATGGAGCCATTATGTGGTAAAAATGTATGAGATTCGTGAAACAGAGACTCCATATCCACATACAAGTGGTTTACTGTTGACCACGCTAAACCCGTCTTTATGATCATTGTTAAACTGATCTTGTGTAAAGGAATCTTGCCACAAATTAGAATGCGCACTTTATATGCGTCGCCCTTATGGAAGAAAACATCTACAGTAAAAGAACGAATTATGCGTGTGGCTACTTTATTAGACATACATTGATCAATATTTTTAAATCACGTCCGACAAAGTTCATATTCACGCATGCATGGACTATTATACTTGGTTTTAACTTATGTATTAATCTTTTGACTTTTCTTATCACTAATCCTAGCGCTAACTAGTAAAGTAGATAAAAATACATCTTAATATCGCAATTCCACTGGTTAGAAGAAGATCTTATGCTTGTGAACCACTTAAGTATCTCTTTTCTATTTTAGATATTTCTGAAATATCTTTTTTTATGCAAATGCACCACTTTGATATCTTTAAAAGACCCTCTTATTACTGGCGGTACCAAGAAGATATAAATTCTTTAAAATTATCTACATTCTTTGAGTCCAAAATACAATTGTTGATTCCTTACTTAGAATTGAAAGATTCTTTTATAGTGAAATGTTGTTTGTTGGTCGTTTTATTACGATTTTACTTTTCATATCACCTCTCGTTTGAACAAGAATGGTCTTGCAATGTCAAAAAAAAAAAAAACTTTGATATTACATAGCCAAAGATATGAGTGGGCAAATAAATCCAATCAGAAAACTCCAACCGAATTTGTCTCTACGAAAATGAATCTAAACCAAACAAGTTGGATATAATTATCGATTGAATTTTGTTCTATTGTATTATATATGTGTAAAAAGTTTTATCTAAACCAAACCCAAATTTTAATAGATATATGAAAGAAGAATTAAAGTCTAAAAACGTCATACCAAATCCAAAATTAATTTCGAATAAGTATTCAAAATACTTATATAAAATAAGTATTTGTTACAAGAGTAATTAACTCAGATAGTTAGATTTTATATATTTTGGATATTTGGTCAAATATTTCAAATTTTCAATTGAATTTTAATTATGAATAAGTTTTTTTTTTTTCAAAATTGCTGCTTAATTTTAGAATTTACATAATAATTTTACGTTTATAGAATTGTTAGTTGCAACTTTTAATTTGTTAGAAAGATCTAATTTATTTTTTGATCATCTGAATATTTCATTTAACTCATAAATGGGGATCAGTTTAGTACAAGCAAAACAGTGTTGCAGTCAAACAACCACATGTTGCCTTGACCCATGGCCAATACATCCGCCACACAAACCAACCGCAACACAAAATACACATCATAATCCCTACACAAATTCAATTAATTGGACACAGTAACATATCTGAGGGAAGAGGTTTTCTCATTGTCAAAGAGTTGAGACAACCATGAAGGTTGACCCGCTGCTACATAAGACTGCAGCTGATTGGTTGATCTATAATCCTCCATGCTTGTTTAGCCACAAAAGACTTGATTGAATCCTTCAGTGTCTTTAAAAGCTAAACCTCTTTGTTCTTTTGCCAAACACAATCTTTTTCAACTCAACCAATAGATCTTCCTCTTATGCTCTAGGGAATTCCATCGAAAATCAGTCATCACTTTGGTAAGGTTCTCACAAAAACTCAACCAATAGCACCTATGTTTTTATCTACTAAAAACACTCAGACAGTCCTAGATAATTACACGTACCTCCTTCTTTGGTAACCCCTGTCCTGTGATTACATTTATTCTCATTTTTGTCTCTTGCGAGACATGATCTTAAATTGTTTGACATGACTGAAACTTACTGGTACCAAAAAACAACTAACCAATCCGAAGTTCGAATCCCACTAACCACGCAGATATAGATTATTGCTTTTGATCCATTTAAATGTTCAAGAGATATTTTATCAATGGATTGCATTTTTATCTGAAAATTAAATCTATATCTTTAATAGATCTGGGTTTAACGATTTTACCTTTAAAAAAACTAAAAAAACAATAAAATAACCATCCCCAACAATGGAGGTTTAGCCACTAAGTTTTGATATAAGTAAAGATCCATCGAATCAAAACCAAAGACACTCTTTGTCCGACACTTATACAGTCGTATTTCATTAATTTTATTTGATCTTTACAGTAAACAAATATTCACCTTTTCCAAAAGCATGATTTGATTTCTTTGTCTAATATATTTTGCACTAATCATCTTGTCGTGACCTTATAAAGGTGATTTTACAATCTACTATATTTAATTTATAAGTTCTCACTTATATTTTTTAATATAACTCATGATTATACATATATAATGACACCAATAAAAAAAGAGTTAACTAGCTATTCCAAAGTGTAGTACCTAGATTTTGATTGGATGTTAACCAAATAATATATTTCATCACATTATTATTAAAATCCTAGTAGTATATCATCAACAATCAAAACTCCATCTCTACCATATCAGATTTTGAAATAGTCGCTAAACATTCACACTTACCACAATCAAAATGAGATATTAAGACTTTAACACAAGCTTAACCTAACAATTTTCTTCGTCACAATTTAATTGATTACGTTTTCCCTTTTACAATTCCATTGTCAAATTTCCACATAAGCAAAATTATCACATTGACTAGTTAATACTAGACTTGGGAACATTTATCTGAAACCGAACAAACAAACCATACTGAACCAAAAGAACCGAAACCCAACTAAACTTTTTAAATATTCGGATGCATTTTATATTTCTAGATCTGAAAAATCAAACCAAACTGAACCAAAAACCAAATATATATATATATATATATATGTGTGAATTTTTGAATGCAAATTGTATATCTAAATATATCAATTATATTTTTTAAATATTATTTATAGACTGAATTACCCAAATATTTTTAACTGTTTTTTTTAAATTATGGAAATTATTTAAAAATTTTATCTAACCTGAATTACCTAATATTTAATCTAAAAACTCGAGTTATTCGATCTAGATTATCCAAAATTACCTTAAAATCAGAACCAAAACGAAATCAAATTGGATCCAAACTTTTTTATACTAGTCGGTTCTAACTTTGCCTCCCGAACTAAACCAAAAACCAAAATAATCAAACTAAATTTCGTAAATAACCAAACAGTTTTTTTAATTTTTAAAACAAAAAAAAATTGAAATATCTGAACTTAAATTGAACGCTCATGCGTTGTTAATATTGTCACATAAGGTACCATCACATTCTACTATTCTTTTAGAGGAAAGTTTCTACTTTCTACTACATATATTCTAGTGCTCTTCTGGTTAAAGTTGAAACCCAATTGGTTTTCACTTACCTACCACAAGCACTTCAACATTAATACTAATAATACTTTGCCTAACCATTTCTTTTGTGTTATTATATACCGGAGCAACACTTGAACCCAATTCCCACCATTACAAATGTATCTGGACAATAACCTTGATTATTAAAAAAGCTCTTTTTTTGTTATTTACCTTTGCACTTGTTATTATATAGTTATTGAGCTTTTCTAAATTCTAACATAAATTAGCTTTAGATATAGAACATCTTTTGTTTTCTTTTTCAATCCTGAAAAATATAAACATAAGCGCGCCAAATGTCGACATATTATTAATTAGTGTATGCGTTTAAAATTTTACGTTTAGGAATAATTTAATACTATGGTGTAGTGGTTACATTACTGTTAGGTAACCACTTTGTATTGTGTTCCATTCCCGTAAATGCCATGTAAAAAAATACGTTTAGGATTAACCAAAAATATAGGTATTAAATACGTACACTGTGGTTCAAATGAAAAAATATTGGAAAAAATTGCACCAAGAAATTGAAAAAAATATTATTTCTAACTATTAAACGTAAACAAAAGAAAAATTTACAGGAACCGCCACTATGATTACCACACGTATTCTCCTAAGTTTTTGTAAGAAAAGAAAAAGAATATTATATGCAAGGACCAGACTTTTTTGCTGCTCCGAATCTGAGATACAGACAGGATAGTGTCAAACCAATAGCTACGATCTTCCCACTTAACAGACCAGTAAGCACAATCACGATCACAACAATCCCATTCACGTTATCTCCTTTTGATTCCATCAATGGTGGTGGACTCGACTTCACTACGTCTCTCTCGGACTCGATTATCTCTGAATTATCCTCTGAAACCAAACTTGACACATCAGTCAAAGTCTCTTCTTTGATCTTCATCGTTTTATTCTTCTTATTATAACTCCTCAACGTCTTCAAAATCTTCGATTTCAGCTTCGAACTTTTGCTTGTACACTTCTCGTCCGGTAACAACAGATCACGAACCCTTAATACTTTCAATTTCGACTCCTCTGTTACAGCTATAGGCTCTATCACGTTTTTGTTGTGCTGGATTGAGACTACTGACTTTTCTTTCTTCGTGTCGAGCTTGAAACGCGTGATCACACGCGCCGCCACGAGCTCCGTTAAGAGAAGCGCGAAAGCGGAGAGAGTGATTCCCGTAGTGAGCTTCTTCTTCGTGCTCAAGGCGAGCACGGCTACTATAAGTAAATTAAACGCCACCAAAACAAACGCACCGCAAACGCAACCGCTCTTGTCACTTGTGCGGTTAGTCCCCGCCATTAGCCCACCGCCGCCGACGAAATGAACTTTCTCGATTTTACTCAGAACGGGCTTTTCTAAAATCGCGTTTGTAATAACTGGGGAAGAAGCGTTTGGAGCGGTCTGAATCTGGCGTTGGATGCGTTTGGTTCTAGAAGATGATTTTTTGAGGCGATCGCGATTTTTGAAGAAAAGATGGATGATAGAAGTTGGGAAGCCAGTTTCAACGACCATGATCCCGCCGCGTTTCGGGGACTGTTGGAGTTCCGACATGAATCTCGAGAGTCGACCAGGTTTTGGTTTGTTCCATAGTAGAGACATGGCGATGTAAGGGAAAGACTTTTAAGTTTGTATTGAGTCTTCTTTAGAAGACTTGGAGAGTTTTAGGTTTAGGTAGAAGAGACTGATGAGATTTTGTTGACAAGTCTGTAGCTATTAATACATGGAGTGCGCAGAAAGTAAAGACGAGAGACCACGACTATCTTAGTGATGAGTATAATTGGTGAGAAGACGGAAAGATAGCAATTATAATTTAAGTATTATAAAGTTATAATCATAATGATATTAGTTTTTCTGTTACTTTATTTTTTTTCTGAAATGAAAAGACCTTGAAATTTCGAAAACTATATTAAAAATTTAAAGATCGATAGATAATTTTATTTATTTATTATTTGGATCTGAATAGCTCCATCTTTGTATACAATAAAATATCAAGACGACATGAAAATCAAAAATTAATTACGATTGATCTTATTGATATAAATCCACAATAAGCAATTTTTGTGGGCTGGCATGTGCATGTAAACCAAATCCTATATACTGCATGAAAATGTAAATGTGTCATGGTCCATGTGGGTTAATATAGTGTAAACTACCTATTAATAGTATGAAATTTGGACATTATATCACAACTTGATATAACTTTAGAACATAGTTTTCAAGAACCCACGTTAACATTTACTTGTACCAGTGAAAGATATTTTATGTGGGCATATAATTGTTTCTTCTCTCTTTTTGTTTGTGGGAATGTTATTACATTCTTTTAGGTTCTGCATCCCCCTTGGATTGTAATCGTCTATTTGCCTGTTTTGCCCGGAAATTATAAGTTTCCTTATGTTCATTGTATTATACATAATGCTTTGGAAAATTGAGAAACATTCATCTATTTGCCATTTGTTTTTGGGTCCAAATTCTTCTATTTTTATTTTATATTTTGTTCTTTACAACTTTGGGACATAAACTTATTTCACTCCTACAGTCCTATTACAAGGATCCTAGGGTTGAACCCCCTAACATGGGTCGGAGGAAAGCATACTAGCCTAACTCATTTCCCCCTCTTTTGGCCCAAATGCCTAATGATCATGCATCTACCAAAATCAACCACTTATTGTGATTATAAACAGTTAATTTACAGTTTATTTTAAAGTTATAAATTGTATAAATGCATAGAAAAATAATTTTAACATCCACATATCATACCACTTGCGGGTAGGTCTAAATTTGTTACAAGTAACATATGGATCCCAAAAATGGTATCACATGGTGTATACTGGTTTGGATTTCTAAATTGCATTAGGTATATAATGTTGATAAAAAAGTAGTATTGGTCTTCTTAAAACGGCTTAAATTTGAGTCCCTAGTTTTTAAAAGTTCCTGTAAATATAAAAAGAAAAAGTTGAGAACTGGATAAATTAGGTTTGGGAATGTTGAACATAGGGATCTTGACAAAATTGACACTTTGATACCATAATAATTTGTTTCCCTGCCTACACCAAAAATAATGGGCCTTTTCAAATTACAGAAATAGCCTAACTTTTATTTTAGCCGGCCCTTAAAGTTGTATGATCTGTCTTGCATAACAATTAACAACCTTGTTTCAATTATACTGTACTTATCCATAAGAACAACCGATTATATTAAGAAGAGAGAACAAAACCGGACCGGTTCGGCAGATAATTTAGCCAAATTAAAAAATTGTACCTTGGATATAATCTCTCCCTGCAATAAAATCCAATTTTTGAAACAATGACCTAACGTTATAAATGGGGGAACTAATTATTTATGATTACAATTTTGTTTTTATTGGTTCAATAAATAGCAAAAATATCTCCGGACATAGTGGGACAGAGATAATTTGAAATTCCCCCGCTGTCATACAGCACAGAGTACGAAACCTAATATTATAAAAGAATCATGCCATCGCTAAAACATCCAACAAACCACAAGGACTCATTTGTAAATAATTATAGTAAAATACTCACCGAAAAAGACGTAAACTATATATAGCTGATTATTAACCCTATTTGAGCAAACGACAAAAGAAAAATAAAAAGACGAGACGCCATTTTCTCTGAGAAAAACAAAAAAACCAAAAAGGAGAGAAAATGAGAGAGATCCTCCACATCCAAGGCGGCCAATGCGGGAACCAGATCGGAGCCAAGTTCTGGGAAGTCATCTGCGATGAGCACGGCATTGACCACACCGGCCAGTACGTCGGCGACTCTCCCCTCCAGCTCGAGCGCATCGACGTCTATTTCAACGAAGCGAGCGGCGGGAAGTACGTCCCACGCGCCGTTCTCATGGATCTGGAGCCTGGAACGATGGATTCGCTCAGATCTGGGCCGTACGGGCAGATTTTCAGGCCCGATAACTTCGTGTTTGGGCAGTCCGGCGCCGGGAATAACTGGGCGAAAGGTCATTACACGGAAGGCGCGGAGTTGATTGATTCGGTGCTTGATGTTGTGAGGAAGGAAGCTGAGAACAGCGATTGTCTACAAGGTGAGAAGATGACACTCATCTCGAGATTTAGGTGTTTGTTAATGAGTATTGAATCTTGGTTTTGGAGAATATGGAATAAGTTTGTTATAAGATTATCGTTTTTGAAGTATTGGTTTGGGTCTAGAGCCGGATCTAGGAACAGCCGGGTGAAACAGTGGCCTCGGTCCCCAAAACTTTTTGATTTTTTTAATTAATTTTCTTGAAGAAATGTTTCGAGCTCCTGAAATCTCAGAATTGGCCATGTTTGGGTGTTTGAATAGGTTTCCAGGTTTGTCATTCATTGGGAGGAGGAACTGGATCTGGAATGGGGACTCTTTTGATCTCTAAGATAAGAGAGGAGTATCCTGATCGTATGATGATGACCTTCTCTGTGTTTCCTTCTCCTAAGGTCTCTGACACTGTTGTTGAGCCCTACAATGCAACTCTCTCTGTTCATCAGCTTGTTGAAAACGCTGACGAGTGTATGGTTTTGGATAATGAGGCTCTTTACGATATCTGTTTCCGTACCCTCAAGCTTGCTAATCCCACATGTGAGTACAATTCTATAGCATATCTCGGCTGCTTATTGTTGATAAAACAGGTTTTGTCTCTGAGAATCAGACAAATGTTGTCAGATTCGTGTGTTGTGATTGAGTTCTGACTTGTTTTGTTTTGTGGTTTGACTAGTTGGTGATCTCAACCACCTCATCTCGGCTACAATGAGTGGTGTTACATGCTGTCTTCGTTTCCCTGGTCAGCTAAACTCTGACCTTAGGAAGCTTGCAGTGAACTTGATCCCTTTCCCGAGGCTGCACTTCTTCATGGTGGGTTTTGCTCCATTGACATCAAGAGGATCACAGCAATACAGTGCCTTGAGTGTCCCTGAACTGACCCAGCAGATGTGGGATGCGAAGAACATGATGTGCGCTGCTGACCCTCGTCACGGGCGTTACTTAACCGCATCAGCTGTGTTCCGTGGGAAGCTGAGCACTAAGGAGGTTGATGAGCAGATGATGAACATTCAGAACAAAAACTCATCCTACTTTGTGGAGTGGATCCCAAACAACGTCAAGTCCAGCGTCTGTGATATAGCACCAACGGGTTTGAAGATGGCTTCGACTTTCATCGGGAACTCGACTTCAATCCAGGAGATGTTTAGGCGTGTGAGTGAGCAGTTCACAGCTATGTTCAGGAGAAAGGCTTTCCTTCATTGGTACACAGGAGAAGGCATGGACGAGATGGAGTTCACTGAAGCGGAGAGTAACATGAATGATCTTGTGGCAGAGTATCAACAGTACCAGGATGCTACAGCCGGGGAAGAGGAGTACGAGGAGGAAGAAGAGGAGTACGATGAGGCTTGAGATAGTTCATTAATGGCTTCTTTGGATTCATAAGCTGTGTAAGCTGCAGCTTCTTCTTATATCTCTCCTTTTTGTTTTGTTTTGTCTTTTCAGTTTGTGTGCCTTGTCGTTAAAACACAAATTCGTTTTGGAGTATTACTATTAAACGTTTGCATGTATTGCTTTATTGAAAATATTGTTTTTGTTCTTTCAAGTTATGTGTCACATTCTCGTAATATCCTATGATCTGATGAGCGTAAGCTGAAGATGATCCTGAACAATTCCTTTGAGATCCTTTTTCTGAATCTTGTTTTTCTTTGACTAAATCTGTGAACATCTTACGTGCTTAGTTTGCCACGCAAAGTGCATTAGTAGTATTCGACTGTGCTGATTCCACACTCAGTCTCGGAGTTCTTCTTCGCATAATGTGTCGACTTCAAAAGTGTTCCTGAACCCTTAGCCTCTGAGCAGCACCAATGTGATAGACTCTTGTTATCGATTTCTGTAAAGAATCAACTCTTGTATTACTTTGAATGTAAAAGTGTTTACAGCTTGTAGTACGATATCGATTCACTCTCATCACGAGTTCATCTCCATTGTCAGTCTCATGGCGACTGTTCTCTCTAGACTCATATCGTCACAGAGTTTCAACTTACAAGCATACCCCTTCTACAACGACTACTCTCTTTAATATGAACTAAGCTATACTAATCTGTAACTGCTAACCCTCTTCTTCCAACCGAGGTTCTCAACTCCTCTTTATTTCTTCAAAGTCTCTTTCCTTCTCGGAAGGTTCAATATTTGAACTACTTCCCTCATCTCCCGCGGTTTCTTTCACATCTCCTCTCTTCTTCCTACGAACATATACTTTCTTGAACCTATCAATACTTCCCCCAACGAAATCCAGCTTGCCCTCAAGCTGGTAATCAGGAAAACAAGTAATAAACTCTTGATACGGCATCCAAGAGTTCTCGAGGAAAGAACGTCCCTGCCAAGTAACCAACAACTCCAATTCTCCTTGCGTATTATAGCGTTTGTCTAACACCTCTTCAGGAACAACATCCTCCTCAGTCTCGGTGATACCACCCGGAGGCAATATCCCACTCTGTTGATGAGACCCCAACGCTAACTTCAATTGAGATATATGAAAGACGGGATGAATCTTAGCATCAGGTGGAAGCTGCAATTTGTAAGCGGTTGCACCAATTCTTTCCAACACTCGGTATGGACCAAAGAACTTAGCTGACAATTTCTGGCACCAACGATTCCCCACCGATTTCTGTCGATACGGTTGAAGTTTCAGAAATACCATATCACCCACCGACAGTTGAACATCACGTCTCGACTTGTCTGCCTGCTGCTTCATGATATCTTGTGCGCGTAACAACTTTTGTTTTAAATCCACCAACATCTCATCTCGATCACGCAGTGCCCTTTCCAGTTCAAAGTTATTCGTAGAACCCATTTCAAAACGTAACAAGGGAGGTGGATCTCGACCATAAACAACCTTGAAAGGAGTAGATTGAATGGACTTATGAAAAGTAGTATTGTACCACAGTTCTGCCCAAGCCAAATACGATTGCCAAGTACGCGGATGTGCAGATGAGAAACTCCGCAAATACATCTCCAAACACCTGTTCAAGACCTCTGATTGTCCATCAGTCTGAGGATGAAAAGCTGTGCTATACTGCAACTTGGTACCCGCCAAACGAAACACTTCTTTCCAAAAGGAACTGAGAAAAATTTTGTCTCGATCCGATGTTATACTCCTAGGAAATCCATGTAGTCTAACAACCTCCTGAACAAATTTCTGAGCCACCTCAATTGCTGTAAACGGATGCTTTAAACACACAAAATGGGCAAACTTGCTCAAGCGATCAATAATCACCAAGATAGAGTTAAAGCCATTGGAGCGTGGAAGTCCCTCAACAAAATCCATATTGATGTCTTCCCAAATCATTGTCGGAATCGGAAGAGGTTGTAGTAATCCGGCAGGAGAGAGAGTGGAATGCTTATGTGTTTGACACACATTACAAGCTGCGATGTGTGCTTGAATAGTTTTGTACATTCCCTTCCACGCAAAAGAACCCTGAACTCTCTTTACTGTCTTTAAAACCCCTGAATGACCGCCCAACTTACTGTCATGAGCCTCGTGGAGTATCAAAGGAATGAAACGGGACGTCTTCGGTATCACCAACCTATGCTTTGACCATAACTTCCCATCACTGACGTGATATTTCTTGGACTGTAATTCCCCTGACTGAATTTTTAACATAGTATCCTGAATTCTCTTGTCCTCACTGATTTCCCGGTACAGATCTTCCCACTGCAATACTGTTGGCACTGTCAGAGACAGCAATAGAGTACAAACTGATAAGGATCGTGATAATCCATCGGCGGCTTTGTTCTCTGGCCCTGGCTTGTAAAAAATTTCGAAATCAAACCCCAAAATCTTGGTTAACCACTTCTGATACTCCAGATTAACTTCTTTTTGTTCCAACAAAAACTTCAAACTTCTCTGATCCGTATGAACATGGAATTTTCGACCCAACAGATAATGTTTCCACTTCCTTATAGCCAAAACAACAGCCATAAGCTCCCTTTCATAAGCCGGCTTAAGTTGTTCTCGGGGTGTTAAAGCATGACTGAAGAATGCAATAGGGCGTTTATTCTGCATCAATACTGCTCCTAAACCAAACCCCGAGGCATCTGATTCAATCACAAATGTTTCCTGAAAGTTGGGTAATGCCAAAACCGGAGCATGAGCCATGGCATACTTGAGCTGATCGAAAGCTGTCTGTGCTTCTGGTGACCAACCGAACTGATCCTTCTTCAACAGATTAGTTAGAGGCCTCGCAATGGTACCATAGTCCTTGACATAACGCCGATAATATCCTGTCAAACCCAGGAAACCTCTCAATTGTTTAACTGTTTTTGGAGTTGGCCATGTTGACATAGCATCTGTCTTAGCTGAGTCCGTAGCCACACCGTTTGCAGAGATAACGTGGCCAAGGTATTCTACACTCTGCACTCCAAACGTGCACTTCTTCTGATTAGCTAGCAGTGCTTGCTCTCGTAAGATGTGCAACACCTGACGTAAGTGACTTTCATGTTCCGTATGAGTCTTGCTGTACACCAGTATGTCATCAAAAAATACTAGAACGAAGCATCGCAAGAAGGGCTTGAACACTTTGTTCATTAGTGCCTGAAACGTGGCTGGTGCATTTGATAAGCCAAAAGGCATAACCAAGAATTCGTAATGCCCCTCCACTGTTCTAAACGCAGTTTTGTGAATGTCTTCCTCTACCATTCTTATCTGATGATACCCCGAACGAAGATCTAGTTTAGAAAATACTGTAGCCCCGTGTAGCTCGTCTAATAATTGATCAATAACGGGAATTGGGTATTTGTCCAACACAGTAGCTCTGTTCAGTGATCTGTAATCAACACAAAATCGTAGAGACCCATCTTTCTTCTTCACCAAGAGAACTGGGCTAGAAAAAGGGCTTGTGCTGGGACGTATGATACCCGATGCTAGCATATCAGATACCATTTGCTCCATAGCCACCTTGCTAGCATGAGGATAACGATACGGTCTAACAGAAACTGAAGAAACTCCTGGGAGAAGATTTATTGCATGCTCATGTCCTCTCAATGGGGGTAATGTAGTTGGAACCTCAAACACGTCATTATAATCTTGGAGAATCTTGGCGTAAGATGAACGAACTTCTAGAAATGTTGATGTTGCTATAGAAGAAGCAAGAAGCACTTCTCTTCCATTCTTGCTACTTGTATAGACTGGTTTCAATGATTTGAAAGAGAATCGAGTGCAGTGTAGAGCCTTCTCGCCTACCAAAGTCACTCGTTTCCCATCATAGGTGAAGGAAATGACCTGCTCCTTCCAGTCCACTTCGCATACACCTAAGGTTTCAAGCCATTGAATACCCAGTATCACATCTACATTCCCCAGTTCAAGAGAGATGAAATCGTCTGTGAAGTTGGTTTTATTGAGCTGGAAAGAAACTGCTTGGCACACGCCTAATGCATTCACAGTAACTCCATTTCCCAACAACACATCCAAGCTACTATCAGCAGAAACTTTCAAGTGTAGCTTGGTCACAACTTCGGGTGAGATGAAGTTGTGAGATGCTCCGCTATCAAGCATGACGATCACCTCTAAGTTGTTAATGTACCCTCTCATCTTCGTAGTCTTCGGAGAGTTAATGCCCAAATACGAGTTTAGGGACAATGTGTGAAGAACTTGCTGTTGCGGTTGTCCTTGTAACTCCTCTTCATCTTCTGAGTTGACAACCTCAAGCTCTAAGCCATTGATCACAGTAAGTACACGTAGCATTCGGTTTGGACATTCTTTGTTGTGAGCAGGTGTCCACGGCGCTTTACATCTGAAACAGATCTTATCCCTGCGCATTCTATCAAGCTCTGCATCAGAATGTTGCAAACGTGGTCTCACATTGTTGCGTTGATTCGCCACATTTTCTTTATTTGTTGCGGGTGTGAACTTAGCAGCATCAATCTGCGCCTTGCTGTTGAATGTAGCAGCCCGAGACACAGACGTCTGTCTTTGATAGCCTCCCCGCCCTTCACCAGCGGCCGAGCTTATCACGCTACAGAACGTAGTGCTCTGCATTTTTAAGACCGCAAGCTTATACTGAGTCAATGTAACTGGTTCTTTCATACGTATCACCTCCTTCATATCTGGTTTAAGGCCATTGAAAAATACTTTGATCAGATTCTTCTCATCCACCCCTGTCACCTGATTCCTCAAAGTCTCAAACTCGTGTACGTAATCCTCAATCTCCCCTTCCTGCTTCACTCGAAATAACCTTGCTGCCGGATCATTGTCAATAGGACCTCCAAATCTGTCTAACATCCTTTTTGTGAACTGTTCCCAACTGGTAAACGGCTCATCCAAAAGTTCCCCATTGAACCACTGCAAAACTGGCCCTTCCAAACTCAATGACACCAGATGCAGTTTCTCCTCCTCGTTAAAGTTCCCAATCCTGAAATATCTCTCTAC
Organism: Moricandia arvensis; assembly: GCA_905132765.1. NCBI lineage: Eukaryota > Viridiplantae > Streptophyta > Magnoliopsida > Brassicales > Brassicaceae > Moricandia > Moricandia arvensis. Next base: position 18,561 of record CAJHQP010005948.1, read on the forward strand.
ACGAGAAATCCAATCGAAAGGCAACACTCCAGAAAATACAGGCATCTCAATTTTTTTTAACATCGTATCACGATTCTCTAAATTTCCAAGGATTCGCCGATAACCTAACTGTGTTCGAGTTCTTTCCGGTTCAGATAGCGATATCGGTACCTGATCTTGCTGCTGATCTGATGAAGATGCGATTCCCTTCCCCGGACGTTGATTGAACACCGCTGTTTCTTCTAATCGAACCAATACGTCATTGATCTGGTTCATTTGCTTCTCGAGTGCTTCGAATCGAGAAGCCGCGTCGTGCGCCATTGAATCGATCTTCGTATTAACCTCATCGAATTTCGTCGTTGTTGCTCGATCATTACGAGCTAATTTCTCGTAATTGAGCTTCGATAGCTCGAGCTCATCTAGAATCAGCTGGATATCTGAAGTTTTCGCCGTTTCTGGCACTATCTGCTTCTCTCGATCACCACCGTGACGCGTCTCTACCATCTCGATCTCCCGCGTTTGTTCGAATCAGTTTCACCGCACCAATGATAGACTCTTGTTATCGATTTCTGTAAAGAATCAACTCTTGTATTACTTTGAATGTAAAAGTGTTTACAGCTTGTAGTACGATATCGATTCACTCTCATCACGAGTTCATCTCCATTGTCAGTCTCATGGCGACTGTTCTCTCTAGACTCATATCGTCACAGAGTTTCAACTTACAAGCATACCCCTTCTACAACGACTACTCTCTTTAATATGAACTAAGCTATACTAATCTGTAACTGCTAACCCTCTTCTTCCAACCGAGGTTCTCAACTCCTCTTTATTTCTTCAAAGTCTCTTTCCTTCTCGGAAGGTTCAATATTTGAACTACTTCCCTCATCTCCCGCGGTTTCTTTCACATCTCCTCTCTTCTTCCTACGAACATATACTTTCTTGAACCTATCACAATGGTATCACATTTGATTACCTCATCGAACCATGTGCTGGGGTTGTGTAATCAGAACTGGTGAGTATACCAATCCAAAGGAATACATGATCCCTGGTTCAGGTTGATCTGCTTGCCCTGGCTTCTTTTACCGATTGTGATTCTGCCACCGTAATGCTAGTCTTGTTAAAGTGTTTGTGTTCAAGCAGCTCAGCTTCCTCTTGAATCCTCCCTGACTTATGCAAAAGACCAAAGATACAAAGCCACAGTCTGAGCATTAATGTAGCTTCATTTAACCATCAGATTCGGAGATTCTATGTTTTTATCCTAAAGAATCCAAGTAGCAAATTATCAAGGGAATCTTGAGTTCAAAAGGGAAGAGATATCAGATAGATTTGATCGCTTTGATTCCTTCATCCGATCGGTCTTACTGTTACATAACAACTGCCATGTCCTTCAATGAGGAATAAATGATAATATTTTTCCCGAGAAAATTGGAGCCAACGGAGCTTTTTGAATCTACTTTGAACTATAGAATAGAGATTAACAAATGTATGTATATAAAGCCTTTTGGACTTAAAGTCACTACGAATATAAATAAGTGAAAGAAGTTATGAGGACTTATATCTGAATAATCAATTTCGAGACTGGCAACGTGTAATTCTCTCTTCATCTAAACTAAAACCTTGCTTAACCTCTTCGCTTACTATGCTTTCACATATTTGTTTTTGGGTTGGTTGGTTTCCAAAAGACCTCGTACTGATGAAATTAAACTATATATATATTAGAATTTTCTTAGACTAATATTTGATGTGAGATTAGATTACTTAATTATCCTAACAATCTTTCCATCAAACCAAGGACACCGAACCATGGTTTCGATATCAAATTGTCATGACAGACCAAATGTTCTTCGATACATTATCGGGGTGTCTTAGCCTCATTTTTTAGCATTTAATGATTGAAAAGAAAATGAATTATGGGATAAAAATTAAGTACGAACCTTGTATAAGAGCATCTCCAAAATACACTCTATAACTTCAAATATAGAGTTTTTGGCTCTCCAAAAAGAAACTTCAAAATTTCAAATTTGAAGTTTCATATTTTTATTTGCAATTTGGTCTTTCCATTTACATATCTTATTTATTATTCTTAAGTATTTTCTTATTTATCATTTTAATCTTTAAAAAAGTTATCTCACAAATATTCAAATTCAAATCTATAAATTACTTTACCCATAAATTTTTTTAAAAATTAAAATAAGTTTTATATTATTTTAAAAGTAGAATTAGACAACAAGAATATTATAAAACATACTGAATTAAAAACTTTTTTAAAAAGGTACATAAAGACATAATTATTATAGAAATTTAGATATTACAACAATACTAATAATCTGGTAAATTTGCCCCAGAAGCTCCCAAATCTTCGAAATACTGTCCAAACAAATTTTTTATATATGTGTTAGTTATTTATAAAAGTTTTATGGATTTTCATTAACTAAAATAAATATAAGTATCATAGTGTAAAATACAAATAATTTCAAAGTTAGTTTTGAAGTTTTGATTTTAGAGAAGAACACTTTAAAACTTCAAATATAGAATTTGAAAAACTTCAAAATATAGTTCCTTTTTAGAGATGCTCTAAGGAATGTTTATGAGTCGTCCTTAACGGCTACTTGGCCACTTAACTTGCACGTTTCAGCTTTTATAATTTATCTTTTTGAAACACACCACACGTTTTTATCTCTTTATTCAGTTATTATTATTTGCTTTGCCATAATTTGGTTAAAGATTTTGACCACACCTCAAAAATTAGTATTTAGTAATTCATTAATTAGATAAGTTATTTGATCTAATCTTTCTGAGTCGTCGAAATTTAGACATCTTTCAAATAATAATGTTTAAATTTCTATGAATTGAAAAAAAATGTTTGTTTGCTTTTATTTATGATGTTTGTATGTTTTATGTTTTTAATTAAGAGAAATATTTTAGTATAGTCCTAAAAATAGTTTTTATCACAAATTTAGCATTTATACCTCTAAGGTTAACTAATCTAAATTTAGAGTTTAGAGTTATTTGGTTTGTGGTTTAGGGTATAGGGTTTAGAGTTTAAAAAATAAAATAAAAAATAAAAAATTTCAAAATACAAATGTCTATTTTGCTCATATTTTTTCTTGAAAACTATTTTGGTGACATAAATTTAAGAAAAATCTATTTTTGAGATTTGCTATTTAACTAATGTCTTGTATGTTTTTTTGTCAAACTTTGTAATTTTCTTATGTTTTTAATTTTAATGTTATATGTTTTATTTTAAATTTATTTTTTATATGTTTTATAAAATTAAAAAATTAATTTATTAAGAGACAACAAAAATCCTACCAATAATCTACACATTTAACAATATCCTTAACAAATGTCTTTAACATAAAAATAATATTAAAATATTCTAAAAACTTTATTTTAGTCCCACCAATAATCATGTTCTTAGTATGATATTGTCTGCTTTAAAACTCTCCTTTATGAATTTTCCTTACGAATTTGTTCTTGGATCAGTTGTTTTCCAAAAGACCTTGTACCAAATGGAGCTACACTATATATATATATATATATATTAGATTTCTTGGTCTAATATCCTATGTGAGACTTAAGTTGCTTATTTTTCCTAACATCCCTCCCTCAAACCAATAACCACTAAACCTTAGTTTTGATATCAATTTGTTGTGATGAGCCAGATATAAGCCAAATGTCTATTAATAAAATGTCTTTGTTAGGGACCAGACACTCTCCTAAAGCAAAAAAATATACCACCAAATTTCTAACCCCTCGCTTAGATTGATATTGTCTATTTTGAATCTACATTAGTAAAAATATTCAACATAGCCACAATGTTACCATACGAGGCTAACACAAAAAAATCGTGACCAAATAAAAAGCCACAATTTAGTCACCGTTTAACCACGATTTTAAAATAGCATCAATGGATAAACTGTGACTAAATTTCAGCTAAATGGCTATGATTCAAGAAATAAAACGTGGCTAAATTAGCCATAGTCTTTTTTTTTTTCGTCTGGTAAAATTCATTTCAAAGATAAAAGTACAAGACTTAATACATAACTGGCGGATGAACGAGCAATCCCCAGACACAAAGCCCATATGGAAGCGGCAACTAAAGCCTACAACGGGGCACCTTGAACCCACACAGGGATGACAAACAACAACAAACCAAAAGAACCAAAGCTGAAACTAACACCAGATAAACAACTAACCATTATCCGAAAACCTATAAACAAGTTAACTTAGCGATTTTAAGATTTCGGAAAGGTCAATGGTAGGAAAGAATCGTTGCTGCCCATAGCTCGCCACACGACAAATACCTCTTCCTACACTCACAACATCACGACTTATCGCTGCTGCACACGCACGCAAGACGATAACGTCAAAGAACCCAACACTCAACGACTTCATAACCCGACAGGGAGGAAGAACCACTATTCGATCTCAACCTTCGAATACGGAAGCGGCGCACTTCATGCCCACTTACTCCTAGAAAGAAGCCGAATAAACTCTCAACAAAGACGAAGCCTTGCCAAACAAAAATCTCCGGTCACAGACACCGAAGACGAAAGGCAAGCGACCACTGCAACCACCTCGAAAAATAAAATTCTGCTAAGTCAACTCCTATAAGCTTTAGGGAACTACCACCTTTCCAGCAGCATAACATCAACGCTCCAGAAACATATTCGGACCACCAAATCCACACACACATGAAAACACCAAGTCAAAACCAAACCGAATGACAAAGCGGAAAAGAAAGAACCTGGCCCTGGACAAACTCTGAAAACCAGAGATCTTGATCGACTTGAGCGGAACAAAACAACTACAGTAGACACAAAGAACAGCCGCCACAGAACTCAAAGACTACTTGTCGGTGATTCTTCGCAACGAAAACCACCACAAGCGCTAAGGAGGGAGAGCCATGACTAAAACCGATAAGTACTAACCGCAACTAGATGGCCGCAAACAGGATAACTCGAGGTGAACAGAAACCTTTACCCTTCACCGGTGACGGACTCAGACCAAACTGCCCACGACCACCGGAAGGCCCACTCCTGATACTGTACTTTTTGCTTTTCCGAATCATCCCAAACTAAAAGGACCAACAGCTCGGATTCAGCAAGAGCCACAACGTCGAGACACTAGAGAACTCCACCAAAGCCAATCCCAGCATCGCTGCAACAACGACGACCATAGAGCTGTTAGATTCAGACCTTCCATTTGTTCATATCCGCAACCACCAAGGCTAAAAACCACACAAACTACAATCGAAGAAGAAATAAAGGTAGCTGGACCGGCGGTGGCGCTAAGGGAGCCACCACGCACCGGTCATCTGAGAAAGAAGAGGCGCCGCTCAGAAGGAGATATGAGGGGTCGAGAGAATTAGTTTTTTTTTTTTTGGGTAGGCTGCTTTCTAATTAGCCATAGTCTAAGCACACAATAATTGTGGCTATACATCTAGCCATGACTTTGCCACTTTTACTTTGTGGTTGTAGTTTTAGCCATTATATTGTCACATTATTTTGATAGTTGTTTCTTTAGCCATGGTATAACCACAGTGTTTCCGTGGATGTAATAAAATACCTAAATCTAATACCATAAACCTCAAATTTAAATCTTTCACAGAAAAACATATATATAATCTTTGCAAACTTAACTTTACATTAAAATCATTAGTTACAACTTTTTTTACATAATTATCTATGCAAACTATTTCAGCTAAATCAAAACTTTACACCATAGACTCTATCATGCATGCATCCTAAATGACTACGTTGAAGAAGCACACGATCTCTTTGCAACTGCCTTTTTAAAATCCATTTACAAAAAAAAGAGTGCAGTGTGAAGATTTCGTCAATTTGAGATATCTATGGTAGGTGCAGAGCCGGTCCTAGAATTTGAGGATTTGTGGCCACGGGTTATTGAACCCTTGTACTGTTGAAACTGAACATATGAGTTTACCACTAGACCAAAGAAAATATTCAAAACTTGTGGCCGCAAATAGTTAATAAACTAAACGGCCGCAAGCGGAAACGGCCGCAAACGGCCAAAAGCAGATGAAGCTTCCCCCAAGGGCCGGCACTGGGTAGGTATTGCAGTAAACAATATGTTTATGGTGAGGTTTGGATTAGGAGAGCTGATGATGCTTCCTTTGTGGCAAACAGAAGAAGACAATTAATAATACTAATTCCTCTGTATTCTAGCAAATTGAAGTGCTGGTCCTTTTTACCAATTTCTAATGGGCTCCAAGCATTTTCCTGTCACATAATTTATATGAAAATATAGATCATCTCCTTTGGAGAATCCCATACTGGAGTTGGCGGGAAAAAAAAGAAAAATTATCTCATATCATTCGGACTGAATAAAAAGATGCAAAAAGAGTACGTAATAATATACTCTTTCAGTTTTTAAATATATGATGTTTTACCTTATTATACAAATATTAACAAATTTACTTTCTGTTAAAAAAGATATTTTAAAATATAATTTTAAAATCATTTAACTAATTATAAAAACGGTAAATTTTAATTGGTTGAACAGTTTCTAATAAAATTAAAGTTAACCTTAAAACTTTAAAACATGTTATATTTTAAAACAAAACAAATCTTCTAGAACATATTTGAAATCGAGAGAGTATATTCAAACCCTAATGAACCACATACTACATGTGCATGTTGGCGACTTGGCGTGTCACCATAATCACCAAATCACTTAACATGTTTTGAAAGATTGTGCCAGCTTTAGTCCAAGATACTCGATTATAAGGAATTCTGTTTTCCTAGTGCATTGAGTAGCTGCACATAGCATATGTGATATTTTCGATTAACAAAGTACTATAAAATTATATAATCATTTAGTTGAACACTCTAAATCATTTCAGTTAAGGAATACTTAATTTTGTATATATTGATCCCTTTATAGACACGAGCGACTATGTATATTTTCTACACGTGGAAGTTTCCATGAAGTCAATAGTAGACCTACAAATAAATCATCAAATATTCAGAGGGTAAGGCCAACGAAGTTTGGATAATGCACAATGATTAATCAGTCATAGCACATCTGTTAGGAAATACGGGTCAAATTTCCTTGCGGAAAAATCAGAATTTGTGGGAGCGGGAAGAAAACACACAAAATTGTTAACGGAGTTCGGCCAATCTTGCCTACGTCTCCGGACCTGCTACAGGTCTTTTATTATTAACCCGGAAAAATTTACAAAGCTCTCAACTCACACCCGAAAAAAAAAAAACTTTTTTTTTTTCACGAAGAAGTTCTTCTTCTTCTTTTCTTCTTCTCTCTTTTTCTTTGGATTTTGGGATGGATTTTCTCTTCACCTCACCTTGGGTATTTATAGAGATTATGAGCGTGGAAGGTGCCTACAAGAGCTGACAAAACTCATCTCCATTTACGGCCACCGTCCACGCCGTCCACGCCGTCCACGGTCACACCGTCCATGCCGACCATTGTTAAAAGCACGTGCTGTAACTAACAATCTCCCACTTGAAGACTGATTTCAATCTGTCTTCACACCTTGATCAATGTAGCAGGTCTTCTCAGCTTGTTACTCCAACAAGCCAACTGAGGTTTCACACAACCTCAGCTTCTCACACGGCACGACCTTCGTTAGCATGTCTGCCGGATTCTTACTTCCTGAGATCTTCTCAAGCACCAACATTTCATCTTCTAACGCTGATCTGATGAAATGATACCGACGATGTATGTGCTTCGTCCGAGCATGGTAAACCGGATTCTTTGCCAAATCGATGGCGCTTTTACTATCGCAGTACAATACACTTTTCCCTTGGTCATGGCCTAACTCCTCTAGAAAAGATTGTAGCCATATCATCTCTTTTGTTGCCTCCGTCACCGCAACATACTCAGCTTCACAGCTTGATAGAGATACAATTTTCTGCAACTTTGAAACCCAACAAATTGCAGTACCGCCAAAAGTGTAGACATATCCAGTTGTGCTCTTCGTGCTGTCAATGTCACCTCCATTGTCAGCATCAACATATCCCTGCAATCCTGTCTCAGACTTTGTGAAACATAGTGAAAGGCTTGTATTTCCTTTCATGTATCTGAAAATCCACTTAACAGCTTCCCAGTGTTCCTTTCCTGGATTGCTCATAAATCTGCTGACGACTCCCACTGCATGTGCAATGTCTGGCCTTGTACATATCATCGCGTACATTAGGCTGCCTATAGCAGAAGCATATGGAACCTTATCCATATATTCCATCTTGTCTTTCATTGCAAGCTCCCACTTGATCGATTCATCCACTTGCATAGCCTCTTCATAACATTTAGGCTCTCCTCTGTCTGTGAGCAGAATCTAGTTGAGCGATGGAGAAAATCTTATAGGCTTTCTGATGATTATACTTGACCGTCGTAACTCCGTGACTGGTGTATGTGGGACCACTTCGGAATCATCATCCTCATCAGCCTCACCACTCTCTTCTTGAGAGATTTCTTCTTCTGTTGTTGTTGTATCCTGTGGCAACTCCGGTGTCACGATATCTCCTAGGTCAACAACTTCTGGCTCTTTCCTCTCTAAGCCTTCTTTTAGCTTATCCTTGTACAACGCTTCTTCGTTGAACACAACATTCTTGCTGCGGATGATCTTTCGATTTTCATCATCCCAAAACCGGTAACCAAACTCCTCGTTACCATAACCGATGAAGTAACACTTCTTCGACTTTGAGTCAAGTTTACTTCTTGCAGCATCGTCAATGTGAACATAAGCTAAGCAACCAAATACCTTTAGATAAGAAAGGTTTACTTTCTTGCCGCTCCAAACTTCTTCAGGGATCTTGAATCCCAACGGCACCGACGGTCCTCTATTTATTAAGAAAGCTGCGGTACTGATTGCATCTTCCCAAAACGTCTTTGGCAATCCACAGTGCAATCTCATGCTCCTTGCACGCTCATTCAAGGTCCGGTTCATCCTTTCTGCTATTCCATTCTGTTGAGGCGTTCCAGGAATAGTCTTCTCCATCTTGATTCCATTATCAGCGCAATATCTCTTTAACTCCTCGCTGATATACTCTCCAACATTATCAGACCTTAAACACTTCAACTTGAGATTCGTCTCAATCTCAACCATGGCTTTCCATCTCTTGAAAACCGAGAACACTTCAGACTTGTTCTTCATGAAGTAAACCCACACCTTTCTTGTGGAGTCATCGATAAAGGTCACATAATAGTACGAACCTCCCAGCGATGCAATAGGAGCGGGTCCCCACACGTCAGTGTGCACCAACTCTAACTTCTCAGATTTTGGCTCTCTTCCTCCTTTAGAGAAACTAACTCGTTTCTGTTTCCCAAGGATGCAGCTTTCACACATCTGATGATCCACCGTCTTCAGATTCGGAAGAGCGCCATTTTCCACCATGAGTTTCATCCCTTTCTCACTCATGTGCCCCAACCTACAATGCCATAAATTTGTCTGTATGGCATTCTCGACAACAGCAACAGTGTCTTGATAACTCGTCGTCATATAAAGAGTGCCTCTTTTATGACCTCTTGCAACCACCATTGAACCTTTCCTGACTCTCCAGGCTCCACCACCAAAATTGACATCGTGCCCCGTATCATCAAGTTGACCTACTGAGATCAGATTTCGCATCAACTTTGGCACATGTCTAACCTTCGTAATCTTCCACACACGTCCATCTGACATCTTCAAGTTGATATCTCCAATACCAACTATGTCCAAAGGTAATCCATCAGCAAGATATACCTTTCCGTAATTTCCAACAACATAATTCTCCATAATGTTGTGGTGCGGTGTGGTGTGGAATGACGCTCCTGAGTCAAGAACCCATGAATCAATAGGGCTATCAACGTAGGAGATTGACGCCTTGGTGGTATTTGCAGCTGCATCACGAGCTTCACTTTTCCTCGGGGAATCAACAGACACTACCAATGCATCAGCAATTTCACGTGTCACTGCATTAGCTCCGCCTCTAGTGTTGTCTTCCTTCTTCGGTGGTGCCCGGCAATTCTTCTTAATGTGGCATGTCTTTCCACAATTCCAGCACTCCGGAGGCTGTCTGAATTTGGACTGACCCCATCCATTCCTTGACTTCGATCTGCCTTTACTCCGGTTACTTCTGTCTAGGTTTCGTCCTCTGTTTTCTACGTTGAAAGCAGAGCTCGTGGATGTCTCCCCAGAGTCTATCCTTCGAACTTCCTCAGCAAGGATACGATCTCTAACATCATTAAATTTAAGTTTCTGAGTACCGACAGAATTACTAACCGATGCCCTCATCGACTCCCAACTATTTGGCAGAGATGCCAACAGGATCAATGCGCGCACTTCATCATCAAACTCGATTTCAACGGATGACAGTTGGTTGACAATCGTGTTGAACTCGTTCACATGTGCGGCAACCAGGCCACCTTCTTCCATCTTCAAATGAAAGAGCTTCTTCATGAGAAATACCTTATTATTTGCTGAAGGTTTCTCATACATATCAGAGAGAACTTTCATGAGCCCTTCAGTGGTCTTCTCCTTTGCAACGTTGTGAGCAACGTTCTTCGACAGTGTTAGCCTTATAACACCCAGAACTTGTCTGTCAAGGAGCTCCCACTCAGCCTGATCCATCTTCTCAGGCTTCTTGCTCAGTGGTTGATGAAGCTTCCGTCCGTACAGATAATCTTCAATTTGCATTCTCCAAAATGCATAGTCTGTACCATCAAATTTCCCGATACCGTATTCTGAACCGTCTTCGCCTCCCATCGTTTCTGAAACCACCGTGTTTAAAACACCTCCGTCAATGAACCGATGTTACCGACAAAATTCACTATTCACGAAATCACTATTCTCGTGAACAGTAACCCACTATTCACAAAATCACTATTGTGAACAGTACCCCACTATTTTAAATAGTAACCCACTGTAGCTCTGATACCAGATGTAATAAAATACCTAAATCTAATACCATAAACCTCAAATTTAAATCTTTCACAGAAAAACATATATATAATCTTTGCAAACTTAACTTTACATTAAAATCATTAGTTACAACTTTTTTTACATAATTATCTATGCAAACTATTTCAGCTAAATCAAAACTTTACACCATAGACTCTATCATGCATGCATCCTAAATGACTACGTTGAAGAAGCACACGATCTCTTTGCAACTGCCTTTTTAAAATCCATTTACAAAAAAAAGAGTGCAGTGTGAAGATTTCGTCAATTTGAGATATCTATGGTAGGTGCAGCGCCGGTCCTAGAATTTGAGGATTTGTGGCCACAGGTTATTGAACCCTTGTACTGTTGAAACTGAACATATGAGTTTACCACTAGACCAAAGAAAATATTCAAAACTTGTGGCCGCAAATAGTTAATAAACTAAACGGCCGCAAGCGGAAACGGCCGCAAACGGCCAAAAGCAGATGAAGCTTCCCCCAAGGGCCGGCACTGGGTAGGTATTGCAGTAAACAATATGTTTATGGTGAGGTTTGGATTAGGAGAGCTGATGATGCTTCCTTTGTGGCAAACAGAAGAAGACAATTAATAATACTAATTCCTCTGTATTCTAGCAAATTGAAGTGCTGGTCCTTTTTACCAATTTCTAATGGGCTCCAAGCATTTTCCTGTCACATAATTTATATGAAAATATAGATCATCTCCTTTGGAGAATCCCATACTGGAGTTGGCGGGAAAAAAAAGAAAAATTATCTCATATCATTCGGACTGAATAAAAAGATGCAAAAAGAGTACGTAATAATATACTCTTTCAGTTTTTAAATATATGATGTTTTACCTTATTATACAAATATTAACAAATTTACTTTCTGTTAAAAAAGATATTTTAAAATATAATTTTAAAATCATTTAACTAATTATAAAAACGGTAAATTTTAATTGGTTGAACAGTTTCTAATAAAATTAAAGTTAACCTTAAAACTTTAAAACATGTTATATTTTAAAACAAAACAAATCTTCTAGAACATATTTGAAATCGAGAGAGTATATTCAAACCCTAATGAACCACATACTACATGTGCATGTTGGCGACTTGGCGTGTCACCATAATCACCAAATCACTTAACATGTTTTGAAAGATTGTGCCAGCTTTAGTCCAAGATACTCGATTATAAGGAATTCTGTTTTCCTAGTGCATTGAGTAGCTGCACATAGCATATGTGATATTTTCGATTAACAAAGTACTATAAAATTATATAATCATTTAGTTGAACACTCTAAATCATTTCAGTTAAGGAATACTTAATTTTGTATATATTGATCCCTTTATAGACACGAGCGACTATGTATATTTTCTACACGTGGAAGTTTCCATGAAGTCAATAGTAGACCTACAAATAAATCATCAAATATTCAGAGGGTAAGGCCAACGAAGTTTGGATAATGCACAATGATTAATCAGTCATAGCACATCTGTTAGCATTGATTAATCAGTCATAGCACATCTGTTAGGAAATACGGGTCAAATTTCCTTGCGGAAAAATCAGAATTTGTGGGAGCGGGAAGAAAACACACAAAATTGTTAACGGAGTTCGGCCAATCTTGCCTACGTCTCCGGACCTGCTACAGGTCTTTTATTATTAACCCGGGAAAATTTACAAAGCTCTCAACTCACACCCGAAGAAAAAAAAGTTTTTTTTTTTTTTCTTCACGAAGAAGTTCTTCTTCTTCTCTTCTTCTTCTCTCTTTCTCTTTGGATTTTGGGATGGATTTTCTCTTCACCTCACCTTGGGTATTTATAGAGATTATGAGCGTGGAAGGTGCCTACAAGAGTTGACAAAACTCATCTCCATTTACGGCCACCGTCCACGCCATCCACGGTCACACTGTCTATGCCGACCATTGTTAAAAGCACGTGCTGTAACTAACAACATCATCTATATTAAGACTTGTACACTCTTCACAATAAGCACAACCAAGTAATAATAAAATCTCAATCTCTTCATCTCATAAACATCTCCTCCCTTTTTTAATCACTTTTTAACTTCATTACTTCATCACACCAAAAGCTAATCAAAGAGATGGAAAAGCTAAGAACCCTAAGCACAAGGACAACAATAAGTCGCCGTGGTGGATGCGAGCGTGTAGGCGACGAGTCAACGTTTAGTTTACTCGGAGCGAAGTTGAAGAGGTCAACAAGCGTTCCGTACTACGCACCAACGATAAGGCTTGGTGGAGGAGATCATGAGGCGATCTTGGAAGAGCCTCCACTCCAAAAGTCAAAGAGAACGGCGGTGACGACGGGAAAGTTTAGCCACCCTATATTTAGTTTGTTCGACGGTCGCCGCAGTAGCAGCAAGAAGAAAGCGACAGCCAAGCCGGAGTTTTCTAGGTATGCTGAGTACCTTAGAGAAGGTGGTATGTGGGACTCCACATCTAATTCTCCTATTATCTACTTCAAGTAGATGATCTTGTCTTAGTTTATTGGTTTGAATTGTGATCCTTCCTTTTTTTGATAAGTGTCATCTTAAAATTTTTCACATAAACTAAAAAAATGATTAAAATGTGTGTAAATTATTATTAGTTTCATCTATTAGACAATAGTATTTGAGATAAATAAAATTATTTATAAAATTAATATATATTGTAATTAATTTTAAGCTAAAAACAAGTATAATTTGCATTGAGATTCTAAAATAATATTTTTTTTATGTAAGAAAACAATGTTAGAATGTAACTGTACTAAACAGTGGAAGTAATTTCTTAGTTGATTTAATATTTAAGCAATCGTTCTTTTATTTTGAGAACTTATATTGATGAATGACTAGTGCCGCATCTCCCTATAACGATCCTCAGTACATAACATCGCCTTTCCATATTCACTATCTGCCGCATCTCCCTATTCAACCTCTAGAGTTTGCTTCATTTCCCATGTCCAATGCACAATTGTCTAGCAAAGCATGTCAAAATACAACAGGCATCGCTAGCATCTCCATCTCTTCAGTTTTAAAAAACTTAACATGTATTATTAAACATGTGATATATCTAAATATAATGTTTTGATTGGCTTATAAGTTTTTTTTTTCATTATAGACGTATCGTTTTTTCAATACCCTAAAAATCTGAGAGCATAATTAACCTCGGTCTCTTTTTTAGAGTCTTTAATTCATGATTTGATTTCTTTTTACATTTTTTCGTTAAAAAACGTTTTTTATATCTTTTATTTAAAAAACAGTTTTTTTATTTTTCTTAGTTTAAAATCTCTTATCCAAAACTTTAAAAATTTCGATTAAGAGACCGGAGTTAATCACCGCCTTATATGTCAACTCTCACTGATCTTATTACTAGTGTAGATTTGAACAGCAACGGTCAATTAGTGATGCATTAAACCGATTATAAACCGCTACGTAAATGCCTCCATAAATCAGCGGTTTGAGTTAGCTTAAAGGCTTTAAGGATCTGAAAAGCCCATTAGTTTTTCTCAAATCTAGGGTTTCCGCCATCGACGACATAAAAATCGTCTTCTTCACTTAACTCATCTTCTTCTTCCTCTCGCGACGAAATCTCAAACAATGGTGTTCGAAGCATTCGAAGTCGTCACCGTACCTTTCAACTCCGACGGCTGGGGTCCTCCAGACGCATCCTCCACTTCCTCCACAAGCGTCGCCGCAGCGAATCTCCTCCCCAACGTCCCCTTAGCCTCCTTCTCCCGCTCCGAGAAGCTAGGCCGCGTCGCCGACTGGACTCGAACCCTCTCCAACCCCTCCGCTCGTCCCCCCACCGGATCCAAATCCGATCCCTCCTCCATCTTCGATTTCTCCGCCTTCGCCGTAGACGAAGGCTTCGGCCTCGCGAACACCTCCGGAAACGCCGACGAAGACGCCGCGTTCCGGTTAGTCGACGGGAAACCGCCGCCTCGTCCTCGATTCGGTCCTAAATGGAGATTCAACAACTTCCACAACCGTAATCAGCTCCCTCAGCGCCGCGACGAGGAGGTCGAAGCGAAGAAACGCGAAGCTGAGAAGGATCGCGCTCGTCGTGATCGTCTCTACAATAACAACCGTAACAATATCCACCACCAGCGCCGTGAAGCCGCCGCGTTTAAGTCTTCCGTCGATATACAACCCGAGTGGAATATGCTTGAGCAGATTCCATTCTCGTCTTTCTCCAAGCTCTCATTCACGGTCCAGGAGCCGGAGGATTTACTCTTATGTGGTGGACTTGAGGCTTACGATCGGAGTTTTGATCGTATCACTCCCAAAGCTGAGCGTAGACTCGAGCGTTTCAAGAACCGTAGCTTTAAGGTTACCACAAGTGATGATGATGTTATCAGACGTTTAGCTAAGGAAGATAAAGCAACTGTGTTCGCGACTGATGCTATCTTAGCTGCTCTCATGTGTGCTCCTAGGTCGGTTTACTCGTGGGATCTTGTGATACAGCGTGTGGGGAACAAGCTCTTCTTTGATAAGAGAGATGGGTCTCCTCTCGATCTGTTGTCAGTTCACGAGACTTCTCAGGAGCCCTTGCCTGAAGGGAAGGATGATATAAACTCTGCGCATTCTCTAGGTGTGGAGGCGGCTTTCATTAACCAGAACTTCGCTCAGCAGGTATTGGTTAAGAATGGGAAGAGGGAAGCTTTCGATGAGCCGATACCTAATGTGAATGAAGGTGAAGAGAATGCTTCTATTGCTTATAGGTATAGGAGATGGAAGCTGGATGATGGTATGTATCTAGTTGCTAGGTGTGAGTTACAGAGCACTGTTGATATGAACAACCAGAAGTCTTTCCTCACTTTGAATGCTCTTAATGAGTTTGATCCGAAGTACTCTGGTGTGGATTGGAGACAGAAGCTCGAGACTCAGAGAGGTGCGGTTTTAGCTAATGAGCTGAAGAACAATGGTAATAAGTTGGCTAAGTGGACTGCGCAGGCTCTTTTGGCTAATGCGGATATGATGAAGATTGGTTTTGTTTCTAGGGTTCATCCTCGTGATCATTTTAACCATGTTATACTATCTGTTTTGGGGTATAAGCCGAAGGATTTCGCTGGGCAGATCAATCTGAACACTTCTAACATGTGGGGGATTGTGAAGTCGATTGTTGATCTGTGTATGAAGCTGAGTGAAGGGAAGTATGTTTTAGTGAAGGATCCGTCCAAGCCTCAAGTTAGGATTTACGAGGTTCCGGCTGATGCTTTTGAGAATGATATGTGGAGGAGCCTCTACGCTGAGCATGAACAGGTTTCAGCCACCCCCTCCGAGGCACAGTATAAAGACACCAGAGACGAAGGAGCGAGAGGGACCAAGAAACCCTGCTAACGCAAACGAATGCCGCGTCGAGACAAATTTATTGGTAAACACTTGCCAACAGTTTGTTTGAGGAGGCTACCCTTTTTTTCATGCTTAGGTCTAGAGCTTCAAACGGCGTAATTTGTTTGCTGTAGCTCTTTAGTCGATGATTATAAAACCTAATTTTTGATTTTTTCAGAAGAGTTGTTGCCATCCCTTTTTGACCGGTCTTTTGTGTGGATGTGTTACATAGTGTATAATTACTCGTATCAGCGTTTTCTTGTCTTAGCTTCTAAGGTGCTAACGATTATATATATTTTCGTCGTTATAACGTGGTCGTGTGTTTGTCAAGCGGTCGCGGTGTGAATTTTATTTATTAAGTTATGTAATATGATTCTTATTTTCCTCACATGGCTTTTATATTGCGTTTTCTCACTTTAGTGTCTGTTTCACGTTCTCTCCAACACGGTTTTTGAAGTTGTTTGTGATATCCTAAATTATATGCTCTGTTAGACGTGGCACTTAAAGCTTTATATTGATTTTTTCGCCTTAGTATAAGTGTTTGTTTGTCTCATGTGTTGGCAGAAAGTTACGATCTGGGCTTACAATATCTCCATATAGTCTCACTGGAGGTCCCAAGCACAGTGGGCGGTTGCTTCTTATGGCCCGCCACGCGTCACATCGCCAACCTTAACCACTTTGAAAGTACCATACGTTGCCGCAAAACTATTGGCTCCTTAGAGCTAAATGAATTAGTTCCATAAGCTTATTTATCTGACAGCAATTTCGGCCAATGATTGAACAAATTCTAGTTAGTGAAAAACATGCAAAGAGTTTCCACAAATATTGAGCCCCAAATCTTCAAGTTGGGAATGTTGAATCTTAAGAATACTCATCCTTGACTTCCACAATGCCCTAATACAAACGAAAAACAAAATGATCTATCTTCATCTAGCTCACGCAGTTGTATTCTTTGTCCTTCGAACGAAACGACAGACAATTCAAATTAGCCTTAGCCCTTGTGTTAAAAATAAACAGAGGTCAACGTTTACTCTGATCGCGAACGCAATAGAAACAACTTTGGAAACCTAAGCCTTGACCAACCAGAAACAATGCAGGTCGTGCGATCATATGACTAAGCACATCGCTGTAACTGGCGAGACATGTTCATTCATGTGGGATAAACAATATACGGTTATGCTAACGTAGGACAATACAAAGAAATGACGACTTGGGTACGAAAATCACTCCAATTTCAAAAAAGCTAAAACAGTAAGCAGAACGAATTGTTATTTCATACTACTTGATTTGTCCCAACTTGACTGAAATGCCGTCTGGCTGAAATGCAGACTAACGAGGGAACCTATCTCTTGCTTCGCGTTTACTTACACACTGTTTCGTATAACGGCAAAGCAGTCTCACTTCCGTAGAACGTAATTCCCGGAAAGTAATCCTTTGGTCGGGAACACAAGCTTTCGGGTGTCTAGTTTTGCTTCCTCGTTAAATGAATGTACACAATATCTAAACAAGTTACTTTACTCTATATATGACTACACACTGTGACTTAAACAAGATTAATGCGGTGACTAGATACCGGTCATTACTTTAAATTGATAAATTCAGTTATCGTAATTGATTGCCCGCATATGTTTTACAGAATTAATTTTAACCTTTAGTATTAATAATATTTCTACAAAAGTTTACTCACACCCCACAACGGCTATTAATTTATTTTTTATAAATATATCAAATCACGAATTGAACCTAATATTCTAAGGTCGATATTAAGAAAGTTATCACACAATTAACTACTTTAGCCACATTTTCACTCACAGAGTTGAAACCCGATCGGCATCACCCTGCATCACAAGAAAAAACTAAATACAGCTGTAAATTGAAGCATTTAAGGTTTTTGATTTACACTTTTGCCTCTTTGCGGTGAAAATGACACATCAGAATGACATAATTTTCTCGTGTAAAGAACTACGATATGTGAGGTGTGTGCTATAACAAGTTTCACAAATACTGGCGCTCAGGACAAATAATATCAAAGATGTGGAAGGTGAGCAAAACTAATTACGCAGAAGCATAACTTTGATTGCTACTTTTTAGAATCACATTTGACTTTTGAGGGAATTTCCACTTCAACATTTGTTGCTTTTCTAACCTCATAGTAATCATCTATTCTTCCTGTGAAGCTGTCATTATACACTATTTATTTATCTGTCAATGTGATGAATACCTCAGAGGAAAGATGCTTTTTGGTCCACAGTTTACTGGCGTCATAATGCTTAGCTTGTGTGACGGTGCGAACAAAAGTACAAATCCACACAGCGAAGGATAGTTCATCCAGGGGCTCCGTTATTGCAGCAACTCCCTAAGAGCAAAAGAACACAAAGGAAGTAGCTCCCACACAGCGAGAAGATACATTCATTATATAGATGAAAGGACATAGTTCGTATTATTCGTACCGTCCTGCACATCTTTGTGCGTATGCAGTAATCTCTGCTCAAACCGGAAGATAAATTTGACGCGTAAACTTTTGCAAAAACATTTGAGGTTACATGTTACTGACCTTCAATGCATATGACTTTGTGAATGATTATCGAGCAGCACCAGCTAATCACGGAAGTTTAAGTCCCTTTATTCATGTAGACTGATGAAATTCCCTTTTTAATTTTTTATTACCTATAAATAATTATTGTGTAAAGATTAATGTGTATAATTACTGTGTGGTTTTTCGTTCTATCTATCTATGTATAATCTTGTATGCATTGAAGATGTATTATTATTTATGAATAAATGTTAGCTTCACTTTTTGTAACGTTCTTTGCTGTCTAGAATAACATTACAAATGTGAGCTTTAATCAAGATATCTAGAGATACTTGTTATCAGAAAGAGGACAAAGTCATACTATTCTGAAAACTGGCATACAATATTTTTCTGAACTATATTAAAACCAACAAATATAATTGTTAAAACAATATTCATCGGTCATGAATACTTGATAGAGGATTGGTAAAAACCCAATTGCACATTGCCTAATAGAACGTTAATATTCCTCGATAAATATATTGCACCTTCTCCCAATTCTACAAAGAAATTTGTTTACGTATTTAAAGACATATATCTTCAAGGATTTGATACCTAGTCAACAACTGAAGATGGAAAGAAATATATTTGATTATATTACTCTTGAGAAAACGAGAAAAACAAAATGTGCTCGGAAAAACTACCAAAACTCCCTTCTGGTTTTGCATCATACATATATAAGTGCCATCGCCATAATCACCTGGTGATTAGGACAATTATTGGTTGACTTTACAATATGCATGATCCTTGGTCATCAGGTACCACAATGATGCCGAAAAAATCATCGAGAACTCCGTGGTTATTCACTAAAAACTCCCAAAGAAGTTTATCATGGGGAATAAAATTGAACATTTACTGCGTGTTCCTAGAAAAGTTGATTGATAAGACCATCGACGCAACCCAAAATAGAATAAGGAAGTTACCAAGTTTCTTGAATGGAATCAAGGCGCATAATTTGTGAAACCTATATATCCCCTTGAGAACCATTCTTTCTTATTTTATGGAAGATCGACGCGTCGAGTAGAAATGGTCACATTTTGGGTCTATCTCTCCCTCTCGAAACGATGCATTGCCGTTTGATTTTCACTCTCAGATAATTCAAACTATATAAGAGCTTAGATTCCTGATATATCGATAAAGAGGTTTAGACTGGAACAACGCTGACGAATTTACTGTCCCAAAAAATTTAATTGATTATTATATGGTTAACTGGTATTTGATGTGGAAATTCACTTGCAGCTCATGTTTACGCACAAAATGATTGGCTGAGATCATTAAATTAAAGTCTGCAACTAATTGCAGACCATTGATCATGAGATTCAAACTCACCAATCTCTGGTGGGCATTGCCTATTTCATTGCGGAAGCCACTGATTAAGAGTATAGACCAAGTGCATATCACAAATACTCCCTATACAGTAGCATTCAGGACAGAGAACTCAAGCTAGTTTCTCATCTATAAAGATTTTCGGTTGCGTTGTATATGTGCCTTGCACTTCCCCAGTGGCAGGAGCCCAGCATCAAAATTTTAGAGGGGTATTACTAAATTAATTATGTGACATTGTCAAGAAATTATTAAAAATTGGGTCTCCAAAAAAAAATTGATCTTGAGTTATAGAGGTCAACTATAGATTTTCTAATCAAAATTCCCAAACTACTAGCATTATATATGTGAAATTCCATTATTTTCTTTTATAAAAATTCATTGGGTCAACTGACCCCCTCCCCTCCACTAGCTCCGCCAATGGCACTCCCCAACGTACAAAGAGATTGTGACCTCAAAGGAGATTTAGGGATCATCTTATGGTTGTGATTTTATAAATCAATTTATTACTCAATACTTAGAAACCACAAAACTGGTGACGTATCTACTGCATCGTGTCTGTGCTGATTGTTCACTTTGATGAACAAAGGTTTTCCGAGTTTGTAGGGGGAGAAGCATAAACAATTAGAAAGTATATTTCAAGTGTTAGTACCCTCTTATGCTACCCACCTTGATCCCCCTACTAAATAGTCAAAAGATTAGCAGGTTACGTTACCGAATCACTGACATTTGCAAAAGCACGCAAATCCAACTTACTTGATGCTTTTGCCGAACACTACAACAAGTAACAAAATCACAATATATCGGCCCTGCCAATAATTATTTTTCTGCTCGTATAGAAAATACCAACGTAACGTGAAATGAAGATAATACACAAGAGTCTAAAATAACGATTTGAACAGTGGGTAGATATGTTGGTCTCTAAAGAAAGAATGCTTAGAAAACAAAAGTGAGACGGAAAACACAAAATCTTTTCACACCTCTGCAAAGACATTTGAAGAAATAAACCATTGAGGGTGATAAACAATGTGCTGAAGAAAATCTATGACGATTCACATAATGTAAATGAATAATAGAAAAATAGGAACTCAAAAACAAAAATTGAAGGAGAGTGTCTGAAGATGATAGTTATATTCGTTTACTGTTGATTCCAACAAGAATAGTTAGTAAAGAGCAGATGCATCGCAAACCAAGTCCATATGATGAGAGAAAATGTCAGAAAGACGAACGAGGGTTATTGGGGTGAAAAATGGAAAGATGCAATAAAGTGCGACTACTTGCTCGCTTAATAATACTGTAGAAGTATTGAGTCTATTACCCTAAGTCTGTTAAACTATGGTACAAGAATGGTGTTCTAGTTACACGAAATAAGAATGAGAGAAGAGACAGAAATAAATAGAAGAAATAACACAGGCTCGCTCTTGTGCTGCAAGAATTTCTCACATACGAAGAGAACTCGGCATTACTAAGGGAAAAATCGTCTTACTAAGAAAAATATTTTCCTCAGTTAAATATACTACGAGCTTTACGGTTCGGTTTTACACGAGGAAACGAGAATACCTCGTAAAGTACGAGAAGAAAAGCATTCGTTTAAGTCAGTGGTAAACACCAGAGTAAAGACTATCGAGAAATACGTGGCAAAAGACATTTCCTCGATTATCGTAAAAGAACTTCACTCGTAAAAAGAATGCCTTAGTTAACGTTCACTACGAAATTAGGAGGAAAGTTCTTTTACTTCAAAAGTAGCCGAGAACTGGCTAGAAAATATCTAATTTTAAAATTCTAAAAACGTGTTGTGATGTACCTAACGGTAGTTCCTCGCAATGTACCTCATGTACAATATTCGAGATTACGAAAAATTTCATATAGTAGATACAACTATATGTGATTCAGATTGAAAACACTCCGAACAAGGAATTAATCAGCAGTGTAAGCTTGATCAAAGATAAAAGACAGGGTAGATCCGATCAGAGAAGGAACTAATTCGGAAAGTTAGCGAAAAAAGTAGGATGTATTGCGGACACAAGACTAGATAGAACAAACGGCAATACGCATGTATGAGCTAGAACGTATAAGATAATTTCTCAAAGGCTTGGAAGGACGTTTATACATAATGAGCATATTCTACAACGACTCACGCGAAAGCTCAGGTAAAAATTGGGACTGCGAAGGAGTTTGATCTCACTTGTCGAAATGAATGCCATATACGAAAATTAGGCCCTCGATATAAGAAAGTTGTAAGCATCTTAAGATAATAAATTAGAGGTTCATGCCATATATATGTAAATTTGGTGCATCAAACATGAGCTAAAGATACTAAGTTGTTGGAATAGTATCAGTAGTAATAGCAGGATTTCTCTGGTTGAAACCACGAGAGGCCTTAATACATATTGGACTGTTCTCAATGAAAATAAATGGATCAAATCATCACCAGGAAGAAAAGAGGGCAAAATGATAGATTCGTTATAGTAGCGGATATCGATGAGACAACTAGGCCATTAAGGTGACTGCATTTGTATAACTGAATGGATGCCATGATGGGAAGAACTTGAAAAAAGAACTATTAGAATGCAAGAAAAAGTTTATAGAGATGTTTAGAAACGGCTAAAGGCGAAACTAAGAGCCGGCGAACTCTACAACGATGAGTAGTAGAGAGAGCTCCTGTTATAAAAGAATATTATAGTGGTAAGTACTGGGCATGACCGCTAGAATGCAGAGTATATACAAAACCAAATCACAATCTACCTGCTTTTTTGGTATGCGCTGGGAGAAGCTTCAGGGCTATGTTACAAGAGAGTCACGTTGTATGCCAGCAAAAGAAGACCACGATGTCTGCGCTGAATCTTGATTATGCGAATTATCATGGAACGTATATAGTCTTGGAGTTGCGCGCCTCAGAGATGATAAAGAAGGCGGGTTATACATCGACAACTGCATGAAATTATCTGGGGAACGATGATGAACGAAAGTGTATATGAGAAAAATGTTTGATTTTGGTAAGGAAATGCCACGAAATCCAAACGCGCAGAAGACAAAAGGTCCCAAGATTAGTAGGGCCGTGAAAAATAAGAGAGACTAAGGATAAAGTGAGATGAAGAGCAGTCATTAGACCGCCACATAAGCACTAGACTCTCAAAGGAGAGCAGCCATGCAATACATGGGCTCAGGGGATAAAGGAAAAGCGCAAGATTGGGAGAAACTATAGAGACTAAAGATGCGTGGGAGGCTGCAAAAACACGCCTCAGCAAGGTTACAGATCCGTTTT
>CAJHQP010005949.1:0-41926 GCA_905132765.1 Moricandia arvensis
TGGAAAAATCTGTGTTTATTATCATTCATAAAGATTCATATATAGACAAGTACATAAATGTAGATAAGCTCTATCTCTAACATAGAGATAACTAAAAGAGAATGAGATAACTACAAATCAACCATAATGATTATCCTTAACACTTCCCCTTGGTTGATTCATCTGGCTCAGAGATTGTTACATGCTTTGGATGTTGACTCATTAAAACCTCTTCTGGTAAACCCAAAACCCAATGTGGTAAAAAGGAAAGCCAGTACAGGAAAAAAGTACAACACATGTAACTCCCCATGATGAATGCATCACTGAAGGTCCTTCAGTCGACGCATCCCAATTTGGTGCACGAGCTTCTTGAACGTAGTGGTAGGCAATGACTTGGTGAAGAGATCAGCTGAATTGTCGCTTGATGCCACCTGGACTACTTCAATTTCGCCAGCCTTCTGAAGCTCGTGGGTAAAGAAGAACTTGGGCAGAATATGCTTCGTCCTATCTCCTTTGATGTATCCATCCTTGAGCTGAACTATGCAGGTTGTATTATCCTCATACATCACCAATGGTGGATCTTTTCTATCAGTCATCCCACATGCAACTCGAACATGATTGGTCATAGCCCTTAACCATATACTCTCACGGCTAGCCTCATGTATCGCTAGTAACTCTGCATGATTCGATGATGTAGCTACCATGGTTTTCTTCATGGGAGCGCCAGGATATTGCTGTACCCACCATGTGTGTACACGAATCCGGTCTGGGATTTACCACAATGTGGATCTGATAGATATCCTGCCATCAGCATAGCCAAACTAAACCATCCTTAGACTGGGGTAGTGTAATATAGACCCAAGTCTTTCGTTCCTTGCAGGTAACGAAATATGTGTTTTATCCCTTTCCAGTGCCTTTGGGTCGGACATGAGCTGTATCTAGACAGTAAATTCACGGCAAAGCTGATGTCTGGCCGTGTGTGGCATGCCAAGTACATCAGGGCTCCTATGGCACTAAGATATGGCGTTTCGGGACAAGGACTTCTTCATTGTCCTTCTTTGGACCGAACTGATCAGCATCAGGTTCTAAACTTCTCACAACCATGGGCTAGTCAATGGGTGAGATTGTCCATGTTAAACTTCTTGAGTATTTTTCTGTATATGCCATTGATGCACAAGGATTCCATCTTTCATATACTCAAGTTGTATGCCCAAACAGAACTTAGTCTTTCCAAGATCTTTCATCTCGAATTCTTTCTTGAGATATTCAACTGTTTGGGAAATCTCTCCAGAGGTTCCTAGGATATTCAAATCATCTACATAGACTGCAATGATTACAAAGCCCTTATTATTAAACTTCTTTATGAATAAACATGGGGATAGTTGGTCGTTTTTGTACCCTTCTTGGACGAGGTACTCACTCAATCTATTGTACCACATTCGACCACTTTGTTTCAATCCATAAAGAGCTTTGTTCAATCTTATGCAATGTTGTTCTCGAGAACTTTCTTTCTTTTTCAATTCAATACCATCTGGGATTTTCATGTATATCTCATTGTCCAGTGGGCCATATAAGTACGCGGTTACAACATCCATTAACCGTAAATCTAGACCTTCTCTTACAGCCAGACTTATCAAAAATCTGAAGGTCGTAGCATCCACCACAGGGGAGTATGTCTCCTCATAATCTATTCCTGGTCTCTGTGAGAATCCTTGTGCAACAAGCCGTTATATCTCACAACTTCACCTTTTTCATTTCTTTTCCTCACAAAGACCCATTTGTATCCCACTGGTTTTATATCGTGGGGTGTTCGGATGATCAGTCCAAATACACCTCTTTTTCTCAATGATTCTAACTCTACGCTTATGGCTTCTTTCCATTTCAACCAATTTGGTCGTAGTATGCATTCTTCTATGGACGTGGGTTCATAATCCTCGTTTTCCATTATTTCAAGTGCTACTTTATATGCATATATATCTGTGATGTCGACATCTTTTATGTTCCATAGATTTCCAGACATGACATAATTTATTGAGATCTCATCATTGTCAGGAACCTCTGTGCCTAGAGTCTTGGCATCCCAAGTCTCTACTGTAGGCGTAGGGGACTCCTTTTCCATGTCTAGGGTTTCCTTAATGCCCTCGGATACATCAGCACCTTTTTTTGATTTCCGAGGGTTCTTATCTTTGGAACCAATTGGTCTACCACGTTTCATTTGTGGTCTAGACTCAGTAGCAACTTGATTATGTCTCTCGTGGACATCTAATCTTATAGGTGCATTGGCAGCTGGTATATATGACTTCGTCACTCTATTTGGGTCAGCAAAGGAATCTGGCAATTGATTAGCTAGCTTTTGTAAATGTATAATCTTTTGTACCTCTAGGTCACAATCTCTATTTCGAGGATCTTGCCATGTTAAGGATGTTTGATTCCATTTTATATCTTGTTCCAGCTTACCATTATCTCCCCCTAATGCTGGATACTGGGATTCATTAAAATGACAATCCGTAAACCTGACCTTAAACAAATCACCCGTTGTTGGCTCAAGGTATTTTATAATACTAGGGGAATCATATCCAACATATACTCCCATCCTCCTTTGAGGTCCCATCTTTGTTCTCTGTGGTGGTGCTATAGGTACGTGGACGGCACATCCAAACGTTCTTAGATGGGAAATATCTGGCTCATGACCCGTTAATAACTGTGATGGCGAGTATCTATGCTCACTAGATGGCCTGATGCGAATTAACTCAGCTGCATGTAATACTGCATGTCCCCAAGCTGAGACTGGGAGTTTTGATCCCATAAGCAATGGTCTAGCAATAATCTGGATCCTCTTGATGAAGGATTCGGCCAGACCATTTTGTGTGTGTACATGGGGTACTGAATGTTCCACACTAACCCCAATTGACATACAATAGTCATTAAAAGCTTGGGACGTGAATTCACTAGCATTGTCTAGACGTATACTCTTTAAAGGAAAGTCTGGAAAGAGTGTTCTAAGACGTATGATCTGAGCTAGCAACCTCACAAGTGCTAAATTTCGGGTGGATAAGAGACAAACATGTGACCTTCTCGTAGATGCGTCAATGAGGACCATAAAAAATTTAAATGTCCCACATGGTGGGTGTATAGGTCCACATATGTCAACTTTTATCCTTTCCAGAAAATTCAATGTTTCCTTATTCACTTTTGCTGGTGATGGTCTAGTTATTAGTTTCCCTTGTGAACATGCTTCACATGTGAGATCTTTCGGGATAACTCGCTTTGTTTTCAAGCTGTGCCCATTTGAATATTGTATGAGTTTTCGCATCATGTTAACACCAGGATGGCCTAGCTGGTTATGCCAAATGGTGTATTGTTCTGTGGTTTCTTTATTCATCACGAAATTTGCCTCTACTAAACTGGTCTTGGCATAGTAAAGGCCAGTTCCATATGCAGGTATAGTCTCTAAAACTCTTTTATTGCTTTGGGTGATTTCATAAATCTGAAGGAATTCTTTATTTCCTTCACCCATTATTTCAATATGGAAAACATTTAATCTTATGTCTTTGAAACTCAACAGGCTTCTTTTGGAACTAGGGGAATAAAGTGCATCTTTTATCTCAAGATGAGTCCTTTTAGGCAATAAGATTGAGGCTTGGCCATTTTCTTCAACAATACTGGCTGTCATGCCTGCTATAGTAGAAACACTAGGTACCTTATATGTAAGGTTTATGAAATATCTTTTGTCTCTTAGAATTGTATGGCTAGTGCCACTGTCCACCACGAAAATGTCCATGCCATCTTTCATTTTTTTTTTTTGTGATCTGAATGGACCTCGTGAGACTTGTAGAGTAGACCGCGAACGGATCTCCAAAGCTACAAGCTTTCGTGCTGATAACGTGTTATGGGAAAGTCTGTGTTTATTCTCATTCATAAAGACTCATA
Source organism: Moricandia arvensis (assembly GCA_905132765.1). Classification (NCBI taxonomy): domain Eukaryota; kingdom Viridiplantae; phylum Streptophyta; class Magnoliopsida; order Brassicales; family Brassicaceae; genus Moricandia; species Moricandia arvensis. The sequence continues at coordinate 3,910 of CAJHQP010005949.1, forward strand.
TATATACAAGTGCATAGATGTAGATAAGCTATATCTCTAACATAGAGATAACTACAAGAAAATGAGATAATTACAAATCAACCATAATGATTATCCTTAACATTTACTATTTTATTGTATTTTTTAACTTAATACCTTTTTTGTTTTATATTAAGTGTTATTATAAAAAAAATTATTACGAAATAAATGTCGATTTTGACATTCGATGCAAATTTATTTATTTTATATTATAATTTTTTTTTATTTGTTAAAATATGATTAGATGTATAGATAATTATGTTTTATATAGAAAATATACAAAATTAATTATTTTTTAATCCGTATGTAAAAATTAAAATGACACTTAAAGTGAAACTTATAAAGTATTTTATAGTATTACTGATTATTTTCTCTTCATTTAAGTCAATATTTTTGTACGAACTATTGTTTTTAACTTTTTCAATATGGGTAAGTTTAGTGTATGATTGGTTGTGCACATTTCTATTAAAAAAATAATTTTAAAGGATAATAAAAAAAAGAGATTTGAGGTATGGTGGTTGCTAGGGGTGGGCACAAGCCAAATACTTGCCATTTTTGGCGTACTTGGTACTTGGCTTGACTTGTTCGAGTAATGAAATTTTAGACTTGTACTTGGTTTACTAAAAACAAGTACTTGCACTTTCAAGTACTTACTAAAATTTAATATACTTGCAAATACTTGCAAGTACTTATCATGTTTCACTATTTAATATTTCTAAATTAGTTTATAAATTATCGATAAATTATTTAATATTTTATCTATTTAAACCGTGTATATGAGTTTAAGAAATTTAGTAAGTTATAATTCTAAGCTAAACAATTTTTTAATAAAAAATATTTCTTTATTTTTCATATGTTTTAAGACTAATATATGACATATATAAAATAAAATAAAAACTCTAAAATATTTTTATAATATATCATTTTAATCTGTTTATCGTATAAACAAATAATTTGATTCTAATTTAGAGATATTTTTGTCCACAAGTAAAACATGTAGTAAATTAGGTAATAAATCACGAGTAACAAGCCAACAACGCCAAGTAGTTGTTTTTGTTTTAGTACTTGATACTTGTCTTGTACTTGCAAGTAATTGAAATAAACGACTTGATACTCGACTTGCACAAAACGAATACTCGACTTTAAAAACCAAATACGAATCAAGTATCGAGTACAAGCTGACTTGCAAGTAATCGTGCCCACCCCTAGTGGTTGCATCTTCTTTGCTTTGGGAGTATAGTTTAATAATAATATGAAAAAGGGTCCGGCCAAAAGTAAGGCAGGTGGGTTCCATCAGAGGCGTGTCCGTCCAAAAGTCTCACTCTCACGAGATGAGTGACGCATTGATGAAGCTCAGCCCTAACTTCCCAATATTATATAGTACTACTTTTTTTTACTACTTATTATTATCCCATTTTGAATACACTGTTAGATAGTAATAAACTACTCCAAGTACATATTCTCTCTATCCAACTCAACTTTTAAAAATGATAAATTATTTAAATTACCACTGATTACATATCATTTTCCAAAATATTAATCAAAATTAATGTTTCGATTTATGACTTATTGATTATTGTTTAGAATTTAGAATTTAAAGGGTGAGGTTAAATTTATAAAATTCTATAAGTAATTTTAAATATTTATAAATGATTTAGAAAGTTAGTTTAGTTTTTTTAATTACGAATTTAGACTATTATGAAAATTTTCATTCTTTAATGTAAATTTGAAAAGTGTTATCAAATTTGTGTTTAAGTTATGATTCTCCTTTTAAATTTTTTATTTAGCGAACTACTTTGTGTTTTTCCTTTAATCAGGGAACTAAAATGGTTTTTTCGTCTCACAAAATGGTCTAAACTACTGCCAAAATCTATTTAATAGGATTTGTTTTGTTATATCGATGTAGTGCTGTTTTATGCAAAAGACAATACTACTAATTAATTGAATAAAATAATAGCAATAATAATGATAATAAACAATAAATAAATTTGAAGATGAGGTGTTGGGGATTGGTCACTTTCCACTTATGTATGTGTCCCATTCTCTTACACGTTTTTTTTTTTTTTTTTTTTGTCATCTAGTAGATTAATATTAACTTGAACAAGTATTACACAAAGCCAGCAAAGGTCTTCAACCTTTCTGGAGTCACAAGCTATACACCATCCAGAGACGAGGATTAGTACATACACTAAAACATAAACTACAAATGGAAGAAGACAAAGTTGATTAGGAACATAAGGAGAGAAACGATGCACTTCAATAATGGAGAAGCTGAACGGAGCTGGAAGCAGAGATGAGTGAGAAAGCGATGCAAGCCTAATTATTTGAGTTCAAAGAAGGCCTCCTAGAACATTTCCCCTGGAGAAACATGTTCAAGAACTAAACAGACAACTGCTTCAACACAAGAAGCCACAAGAGAAACAATCTTTAACCCGAGCAGCCAAAGAAGACGACGTTTGGCAATTAACTACTCAAAGACTGCACGCAATTGAGCTGAAGCTCCACAACTCCTCACCAAGAAACCCGGAGAACCCCGTTGATTTCAAACCAAGGAATTGCACAACTTCCTCGCCTCGGAGCTTCACCAACTGAAGAGAAACAATACAACGACCAGAGGACTAACAGTGAGACTTTACCAAAGATCATAGCAAAGAAAATCCAGACGCCTCGTCGAAGACAGAGCACAACCAACTTCTAAAGCAGAGAAACTCTACTTGGAAGCATAGAAAAAGATAACTCCCAACAGAACCATTAGACCACACAAACTCCTTAAGACCAGCAACAATTGAACATATTTCCAAGAAATCAGAAGACTGAACCCCTAACTCTGAAACCGCTACACTCTCTCAAGTTGCTTCCACGAAGACACCTTACTCTGAAGCTCCACAAGAGCTCCCTTAAATGGCGACCTTGACGCAGAACCGAACTTATATCGAAAGGCTTAGGACTTAGTGCTAGGTTAAGACAAACACAACTAACATCTAACCGAGATTGAGAAACCTTCGAAGCAGCAAAACGAAGTAAAAAGAATAGAGGAAGCACGAGAGACCACCATTGAAATACTGAGCTCTGCTTCACCCGATCCGATGGAAGAAGTACCACCCCACATCTGAGCCGGTATAACCTTCACCGCGCACCAGAAAAAGCTACGGATCTAGTGAAGATGCCCAAGCAAACTATAGGATGAAATCAAAAGCAATTCCCAGATCCAAAACTTCTCTGACATTCGAAAACTTCATACCAGCCTAAACAAACCAAAAGAACTAGACTAAGGACCTTCTCACGGCACCGACGAAGCTCGCCGGACACCGGAGAAGGTGAAATCAAAGATCGCTTTTTTTTTCTTTACTTTCTCTTACACGTTCACGTAACAGTTTTAATGCTTTGCTATTTTCCAAAAAAATTCTTCTTCTTTTTTCTCATATTCCGCTTATTTGCCGATATATCAGATTGATTTACGAGACATCACCCTTTTGTTACCAGTATTTATGTTTGTTTTATTAACATGATAAGTGGTCCGAAATTCTACTCATCATGTTTATGTGGATCGATCAACCGACAAAAAGGTAAGTCCACTGGTTATATTTGGAGTTAGAGATTTATATTGTTTGACAATATGTGAATTTAGCAATTTTACATTAGAGAAAATCGTTCTTTAACCTACACCAATAGAACGACTTTTCATCTTATATTTTATGTTAAATTATTTATTATTGTGGAATTTGTTATAAAAAATATCAAAACAAAATAATTTATATGTTACTGAAGATTTGTTAACAAAAATTCCACATGTAAAAAAGTGGATACATATTTTTATGTATTATTTATTAATACTAAATTTCTCAATAAATTATACCATTCATATTTCTATATTTTAAAATAATACTTTGCATTAATGGAAATTTAGAAATCAATCTTTTTAAAGTGGGAAAATAATCTAAAATATCAAGAGAAAGTATATAATAAAGTATCTTCAGCCATATAACTCTTGTTATTTACCCCGAATAATAGGTTTACTATCCATGTATCCCGTAAAATTGTCACTATTCTTTTTGGTCAACAAAAGTTAGTATAACTATACATCAAGGAGGTTGACTAGTAAAAATCATATTGTTTCTTTCATATCGCTTGTGATGTTAACGACACTCGGTTACCATACTTTTCTATTCTATTTCTTTTAACATATAATTGACTTATGTGAGTGTTTCATACGTTTTAGTGCGAGATCATTACGAAAACAGACTTAATATGAGTATTCCAGGAACAAAATAAAAACAATATTTCGGCTTGAAAAAAAAACAACTGATAATTAAGATATTAGTATAAATTGTCATCATACTTATAAATTTAAAATATTTTCCGTAGGTATTTAAATGAGCATATATTATAGTATGAGTGTTGTCATTGCGACCGGACATATTCAATTCTTTGAAAACACCTGACATGTAAAGACTTACTTTTCCAGAAAAGCTAATGAACACTATCAGTGATCAAGCAAAGATTGAAATTTCAAATTTTGTGTTACTAAAAGCGATAAAATAAATAAGTTCTTGACTAAATGTCGTGAGTAAAATTCCTTTTATGAAATAATTGTCGTTTTAGAATTATAATATAAAATGCATATAAAAACTTTGTATGTCATATAAATTTTTATATTCTCTACTTTATTTTTTTATTGACTAAAATATGATTAGCCATATAAATAATAATGTTTTTATTTACAAGATATATAAAAAATATTTTTTTATTCTGTGCACAAATCTAAAACGACAATTAAAATAAAATGTATAAAGTATAATATAAATAAAAAATTGGGTTATTGACGAAAATAATGTGGCTTTCCATAATAAATAGTGATTTACAAATTTGCATACTCTAATTGTCAATTCAAACGATGCAAATCAAGTAAATCATCCAGATTAGTGGGATAAGTGCATATCATATAGATTAAATAAGATAAGTGTAGATCAAACATATCAAATATTTTATTATAGTTTTGAATATTAAAACCAATTCAATAAATTAGATTATATATTCAAATAATAAAATTACATTAAAATTTCAAAACATATAATATATAATACAATATATAAATAAAAATTAATATTTCACTAAATCCATGATGTTACAATTTTGAAATTAGAATATGAAAATATAATCAATTAACAAAATACATTTCTCTCCATTAGTATATATATTTAAAATACAATACTATACATTTAAATAATACATATTATAATTAAAACTATACATATTATATAAATATAATAATTCAAATAAATATAAACTATATGAAAAAAATAAAAGAGATAAGTAGCCAATGATAGTTTTGTATTGTTAACGTTGTGAGTAAATTAATGAAAATGTGGTATTTATAGAAGAAGATTAAATATATTTGAGAAGTAATTATTTATAATAAAATTATTTGTTGGTCAAGAGAAAACTACACAAAATGTATAATGGGTGAGATTTGCATGCAATTCTCCTATATTTTTGTACAAAAATTGAAATGCATACATATCTTCACCTAACCTTTTTTAAAAACAAAAAAAGAATTGAATGATGTTTTGGGTGTTGGAAAACTGCATGTGCAAATGAACTGCATTTCTCCCATTGCACCATTCAAATCCTTTGTTTCCAAAATCCAAAGGATCGATATTAATCTTTTTTTTTTTTTGAACACCATGATCAATAATTTAATCAATGATGCAAACTTATTACAAATAACCATGTGGTAATAGCCGGGTGTTCTGCTCTGTTTAAAACCATCGGTTCTGGGTTTGAATTCTAGCAAGACCTAAATGGTCATTTGCTTGGTCATACAAGTTGGAAACATATTTATGTTTCATTAGAAAAGCCATGGCTGGATTAACCGTCGTTACTGTCTCACTTAGAGATTAGTTAGACCTTTGCCCAAATACCTTTAAATTTAAAGAAATTTTTACAAATGAAATCAATAAATATTAAATACCAACACTTTCCGCTTAGAGGGATTCTTATAAACTTTTGAAATTAATTATTAATATAGATTTGAACGGAAAAAAGCTAAAAATAAGAACACACACACACACACACATATGTAAATGGGAACCTATGATTTAATTATTAAAATTCTCTTAGATTTAGTTTTCAAAATAAACGTAACGTATATTATGTTTAGTATAAAATGTTTCTGCAAACTCTTAAAAACTCATGGCGAAATCTCTCTAATAAAATAAGAGGTTTTTGATATAGTATTAACATAATTTGAGTTATTCTAGTCAGAATCCTAGTTCTACCAAATGATCAACAAAATCTCAACTTCTTTTGACTTTGACAACATAAGTAAAAACGGTTAGAATAATCATTATGACAAATCAGAAAAAATAAATTATAATTTGAAATAACTGCTAAAAAATTTGGGTCAATAATCTTTTCTGGGTTAATGATCTTGAGTTGGTAGTGAAACCTCTGGACAAATCAGAAACCCAGAAACCGTATGGTCAACAGGAACTAATTAGTTCCCCCATGCTACGGTTTTTCGCATGCGTGAGAGCATTTGTCGATTGAACAAGAAGCTGAGCCCATGTTTGTTGCCCCATGGGCATCTGATTTCTCTCAGGAGGAGCCTCAGCTGACCAATGCTGTAGTTCCTGTTGAGCTTCGTGGTGTCCCCTACCTTCTGTTTAATAAACAGAGTCTGAGCCGGCTTGCTACAGCAATTGGAAAACCGGTTTCATTGGCTCCAAAAATTGAGAGAAAAGAAAACTTCGAGGTGGCTAAAATCTGGGTCCGAGTTAACCTCTTGAATGCATTGCCAAGTCGTATTGTATCAGGATTCTCCAATGGTAAAGAGATGGAAATTGATATCTCCTATCCTTGGCTACCAATAAAATGCTCTACTTGTGGGAAATTTGGTCATGACACTAGTAAATGTTCCAAAAACCTAACGTTGTGGAAACAAGCTAGCTCAAGGGACAAATTTGATCATCACACTCATAACAATCGCTCAAGAAGCCGTGAAACCAAATCCAAAAGGAATCAGAGACAAGGTAGATCACTGGTGGATAAGCGCAACTTTGAAGTGAGCTCTTCACATGAAACTCAGGTGAATCAAGTGGATAAGACTGAGGTGAATACGTCTTCTGATGTTAATACAATTACACCAGGCAGCAATGAGGCTCATAAGGAGGATGGGACCACTGATTCTCAATCTCAAAAGGATGCTTCACCGCCAAATCCTTCGGGACAGGACAATGCTGAATTTCCTACTTCTAGTCAGGAAAAAGTTAAGCCCCATGAAAATCAACCAGTAGAAACCAAACCTGAAGATTGTCTGGATGATACTCGAGTAGTGCCCTGCTGTGAACAGCAAGCTTCAAAGCTTTCGGTATTGTTGGATAGGAACATGGGATTCTCCAAAGTCCTTGTTTTCCATGAAACCACCGATGGAACTTCAACGCCCCAGGGTTCGTTGCAAGATGATACACAAGACAATCCTTTTCTTCTTGTCTCCAACAGGAAGAGTAGCCGTAAGGCTACTAAAGCTTAGTAAAATCAGTAATCATGTTTTTTGCGTGGAATGTAAGAGGTCTGAACAGCAATATACGCCACATTAAGGTCAAGGAGTGGATAAGAAACCACAGACCACTTTTCGGAGCTTGTTTAGAAACACCCATACAACCTTCTAACTCAAGTCGTATAATAAATGCTCTTCCAATTGGTTGGAAGTTTTTTGAAAATTCAGAGCAGCATGGAACAGCCAGGATTGTCGTAGTTTGGCATCCATCAGTTACCGTCACAGTCTATGCATCTTCTCCACAAATGGTTACTTGTGGTATTTTTATTCTCTATGAGAATGTTACTCTCACTGTCAGTTTTGTTTATGGTTTCAACTTGGCAGAGGACAGAGTTCGGTTATGGGATGAGTTAGCCACATTAAACAGTTATACTCCAGTCTCTACACACCCTTGGGCAGTCTTAGGGGACTTCAACCAGATTCTGCGAGTAGAGCAAAATTCTCAGCATCCACACCTTGAGGTAGACGCTTCAGGTATTGAGGATTTCTCTTTAGCTCTCCAGGAAGCTGAGCTCTTCGAAGCCCCAACCAAGGGCCTCCCTTTCTCATGGTGGAATAACCAAGACAATAATCCGGTCTCTAAAAAAATTGATCATGCTCTATTCAACCATGCTTGGGCTGAAACCTTTCCAGAGGCTTATTGCAAATTTCTGGAGCCGGAACAATCTGATCACGCACCATGTTTAGTCTCCATGCCAAACTTTCAGAGGCGTGTGGTGAAGCCATTCAAATTCTTCCACCACATCATTTATCACCCGAAATACTTGGATGCTGTAAAGGAGGCTTGGCATTGTGATATTATCTAGGGTTCACTTCAATACAAGCTGGTTAGATCCCTAAAACTCTTAAAGCCAGTATTGCGTACATTGAATAGCACTCACTTCAGTGGAACAACCACTAGAGTCAAGGAACAAGCTGGAAAGGTTCATGAAATCCAACGACAACTGCTTACATCTTCTCATCCTGATCTGGCTCGGAAAGAACACGAGGAACGATCAAAATGGAAGACTCTTCAGAAAGCAGAGGAAAAATTCTATCGCCAAAAATCTAGAGTTCGTTGGCATTGTTTGGGAGACAGGGATACTTCTTTCTACCACAAGACAGTGGCGCAGCGTACAGCTAGAAACCATATACACTTTCTCTGGGATTCAGATGAAACGCTCATTGCTACTACTGAGGGTATTAAGAGCCATGCAGCTAACTATTTCAAGGAGCTCCTAGGAAGTACTGAGTCGACGGAATCAGAGGCCACAGTCGCTTATTTACAGGATCTACTTCCTTTTCGGTGCTCCGAGTCTCAATGCTCAGACCTGACACGTGATGTCACTGCTGAGGAAGTAACAAAGACGGTCTATGCTATGCCTCTTGACAAAAGTCCGGGACCAGATGGCTACTCCATGGAATTCTTCAAGTTTGCTTGGGGAATCGTGGGACAGGATCTGATTGACACAGTTCGGGATTTTTTCAGAAATGCAAGACTATTGAAAGACAACAACACCACTGCCATAGCTTTGATCCCAAAAACAACTCAAGCTTGCAAACTTGGAGATTTCCGCCCTATTAGTTGCTGCAACCTTGTGTATAAGGTAATATCGAAGATAATCTCCAATCGGCTTAAATCTCTTCTGCCTCTTTGCGTAAGTCCAAACCAATCCGCTTTCCTCAAGGGCAGAAGTCTAGGCGAGAATTTCTTGCTAACTTCAGAGCTGATCAGGCATTATGGGAAATCTTTTTGTCAGAAGAGTGCAACGCTAAAACTGGACCTCCGTAAAGCTTTTGATACAGTCTCTTGGGATTTCATACTTAAGCTTCCTGAGGCTCAGAATTTTCCTCCATTGTTCAGAGTTTGGATCAATGAGTGCATCTCTTCACCTCGTTTCTCTGTTGCTATAAATGGTGAACTCGCGGGATTCTTTCAAGGGAAAAAGGGTCTACGCCAAGGGGATCCGTTATCTCCATACCTCTTCATCATGGCAATGGAAACTCTGTCAAATCTATTGGACAAAGCGGTCCAGGAAGGTCAGATTAGACTGCATCCGAACTGTGAGGACCCTAGGCTCACCCATTTGCTGTTTGCAGACGACCTATTACTTTTCTCAGATGGGTCTAGAGCTTCTCTTTCTGGAATTTCTTCGGTTATGTCGCAATTCGAGAAATTAAGTGGACTTCAAATAAACCCAGGAAAATCTGAAATTTTCTACGGCGGATACAGTGACATAGCAGCTACGGTTCTTGCAAATCTCTCGGGGTTTCGCCAAGGTACATTCCCAACTCGTTATCTGGGTTTGCCTCTAAGCCCGAAGCGGCTAACCATGGCCACTCTCCAACCGTTCATTGACAAGGTTATAAGCAAGCTACAATCCTGGACAGTCAAGTATCTTTCCTATGCAGGTAGAGTAAGAATGGTTGGTTCTGTAATCTATGGAATGGTGAATTTTTGGAGCTCTGTCTTTGTTCTTCCAAAAGCCTTCTATGCGAAAGTTGATTCCTTATGTGCATCGTTCTTGTGGAGCAACAAAACGGGAAACGGATCAGGCTCAAGAGTGGCTTGGAAAGACGTTTGCAGACCGAAATCAGAAGGGGGTATTGGTTTACGACTACTTGAGGACTTTCAGATGGTATTTAGGCTGAAGCAGGTCTGGAATTTATTCTCAAACTCTGGCTCTCTCTGGGTCGCTTGGGTGGGGAAACATATCTTTCGCAGGAAAAGCTACTGGTGCACGGTTGATTCTAATCGCTTCTCACCTACTATTCGGAGCATGCTTCAATTAAAACCGGTAATTGGAGAATTCTTGTGTTGTTAAGTAAGAGATGGAAATACAGCCTCTTTTTGGTTTGATACATGGACTCATTTAGGACCCTTACACTCTGTTATTGGCTCTGGTGGTCCTAGAATGTTGAGAATTGGAAAGGAAGCTCATGTTGTTGCAGCAACACGCAATGGTTCCTGGTTTCTACCACCGGCAAGATCTGAAATATTAGAGATTGTTCAGATTGTTCTCACTTCAACACCTACTCCGTCCCCGTCAAATGAACCGGACCGTTTCCTATGGCGCAAAGCAGATGGGAGTTTTGGCCCTCTATTCTCTTCCAAGACAACTTGGGAATTCATAAGATCTACCTCTCCAACAGTGTTCTGGAGCAAAGCTGTCTGGTTCAAGGAGCAGATCCCACGTAACTCATTTGTGACATGGATGGCCATGCTTCGAAGACTCCCCACCAAAGATAGACTCTCTCGCTGGGGCATAAATGTCTCCCAGGCATGCGTTCTCTGCACTCACTCTGATGAAACTCATCACCATCTCTTCTTCGAATGTGATTTCTCTTCAAGTATTTGGAATCACTTCGCTGCTGCTATTCTACCAAGTCCTCCTTCAGACCTTCATTCAGTTGCAGCTTGGGTCACAAGGCCTTCTCTCTTGCAGAATGCTAATGCTGCTACCCTTATCAAGCTTGTTTTTTCAGTCTGCCATTTACCTTATCTGGAAAGAAAGGAATGCAAGAATCTTCACCGCAACGTCGTCTACGCCTGAAGCTGTGCGCCTCTCTCTCGACCGTCTCATCCGTGACCGGCTACTATCCATTCCATCCTCCTCTCCGGCTTCTCCTTCCTTGCTCTTGTTCTACTTATCTTGTATAAGACCTCCTTGATGGTCCTTTGGCTTGAGTAAGGTTGTTTTTGTTTCTGTTTCAGTTGTAATAAGTTGCTTGCAACATTCAAAAAATTCAAAAATGGTATAAAATTTAACATTTTACCAAAAAAAAAAGAAGCTGAGCCAATGTGATCTTTTGCAATCCAAGTTGTTCCACATAGACACATGCACTACTTTGTATATCGTAACAGTTACTTTTGGTGATGTTCCGAGCTACCAAATCGTGGTATTCTAAGTGTTAAAGAGTGTGGTTTCATTCCTAACTAGCTCCAACAAGTTATTTGGAATGAGGGATCATCCCATTCCCAGACGAGGACAAGAGCAACCAGTAAACACATTTTAGTGAAAAGTATCCATTCTTCAAACTTTATTAAAATGTTTCAACCATGGCTAATAAATTTCTCAACCTGCTTATTCACCCGTGGACTTTTTTATGTGCGATAGATGGTGCATTAATGTTTTGAAGTCAGAAAGTTTTGTTTTTTGACTATGCAATTACCACATGATTTTTTCGTGTTTTGGTCTCATTTACACGGTAACACAAATCATTTTTCGATAGATCATCTATCATTTCACTACTCTAACTCAAACACGACTAACTCTTGAGTTTTAAATAGACGTGTGACCGGAAAACTAAATACACTTTAATGACATATGTAATTAAACAAATTTTTAAACTTTTTTTCATATACTAGAAACCGGGATGTTACATCTATACACTCTTATATGTATTTTAATCTTGCAACAATACAACATTGAAAGTTATTGATCATTACAAGAAACTCGCTAGTATATTTAAATTAAAAAAACACCGTGTGAAAACGAACTATGTTATTATATTCAAACAAACTATGTTATTATATTCAAACAAACACATGTATGTATTGTAAGGGTATGATTAACCCAAATTTCTTAGGGTGGGGTTCTTAGCTTCGCTAAAAAGCGTTTCTTATCTTTTAACTAAGAAAACCTAAAAACCGTCTTTTAAATAAGAGATATAAGAGACGTCTCTTACCCGAAAATGTAAAAAAAAAAAATCAAATCATAAGTGAAGAACACGTTCTAAAAGACCGGGGTTAATAATGGTTTAATATCTTTGATTCTTTGTTATACACATACTTATTTAGAGAAACAACAACATGGACTACCATAAAATTTGCACCGGCCTGATTTGTACTTCATCCTCTTACAAAATGCAATGCAAACTTTGTCCCCTGACTTCCCCATGTCGGGTTGCATACATTCACTTGTTTTGAAACACATCTTGCCACCCTTTTTCATTCTAGAACCTATCCAATATAAATCACTAAAATAATATATACCTTTGTTAAAAAGATGAAATTTTCCATGATTCTTTTTAAAAAAATTGGGAGAATATCAGTACCTGAAATGTTATCAGATGTTATATGACAATGAACATAAGATATGACGAGCAGAATGGTGAGAACAAATGCAACTAGATTCTTTTTGGTGATACCCATTTTTAAATACTATCTTCTTCTTTTTCTTATGATTTTGATTTGTTTCACTCAGGCTGGTCAATATATATACCTATAAACAAGCATACATAAAGAAAACATTATTTTATAGTCAACGTTAAAAAAGGACATAATCTTTACATTTATGTCCTTAGTTTTTTTTTTCTTTTTAATGTCCTTAGATTTGTAGCCAACATAAAAACAAAAGAATCTTTTGTTTTACTACAAATCTAAGAAAATATTTGTAGCGAGCCATCCCCGACCGGCCTCCCGGCTCGGGTACACTGCTCCACCAGGGCTGCAGCCCACTCGACCCAACCCATCACTGTCACCGTAGCTCGGTTCTTCAGTAGGTTGTTGGGAGACTCGAACCCGGGTCTCCACCCTTTAACAGCATTCTCCCAGAGAAGCTGTCACCAATTCTCCTGCAGAAGAATTGGTGACAGCTTCTCTGGGAGAATGCTGTTAAAGGGTGGAGACCCGGGTTCGAGTCTCCCCAACAACCTACTGAAGAACCGAGCTACGGTGACAGTGATGGGTTGGGTCGAGTGGGCTGCAGCCCTGGTGGAGCAGTGTACCCGAGCCGGGAGGCCGGTCGGGGATGGCTCGCTATAAAAAAGTCGACTTTTTATAGCGAGCCATCACCGCCCGACCCAGGCCCAGCCCAGCCGGCACGGCTACACTGCTCCACCAGGGCTGCAGCCCACCCGACCCCAACCCATCACTGTGAACTCCCTCGGCCTCGAATCCACGAGACGGGTTCGTAACCACAGTAGGTTGTTGGGGAGACTCGAACCCTGGTCTCACCCCTTTAACAACCCCTCAATGAGAGAGTTGTCACCAATTCTTCTGCAGGAGAATTGGTGACAACTCTCTCATTGAGGGGTTGTTAAAGGGGTGAGACCAGGGTTCGAGTCTCCCCAACAACCTACTGTGGTTACGAACCCGTCTCGTGGATTCGAGGCCGAGGGAGTTCACAGTGATGGGTTGGGGTCGGGTGGGCTGCAGCCCTGGTGGAGCAGTGTAGCCGTGCCGGCTGGGCTGGGCCTGGGTCGGGCGGTGATGGCTCGCTATAATATTTTTTTCATCTCTGACCACAAAAGATACATTCTCTGCATAATGTTATCAATAAGGGAAGATATAGTTGGAGCCAATGCCGATTATTTTCGTGGGCTACCAGCTTTCTTGATAAGAGTTTCTCTCTAGTCCATAGCATATTAGATCACATTCATTAATTAATGAGTTTTTAATGTTGAATATCTTACAAAAAGGTAAAAAAATAGTATTTCAAATATCCTTCCCAAAATGTTGAGATATTTTTAAATATACATCCCAACATTCGAAATACTCATTAATTTAAATATAAATGTTTTTTTATGAAGAAACTCTCCAAAGGAATTTTCTTAACACCTAGACTGAAACTTACGAGTGCAAGTGAGTCAAGTAAAATAATTTTAGAAAAATAAAATAAAGGAGCACGAAGGTGAGTGGTACGCAAGGTCCAACTATCACTAGACTACCTCGTTTGGGTCAATATAATTAGATATTTAATGTCTTTGTAAATAACATAATCAGAATACCCTAAACTCCGAGTTATCTGGTGGCACTTCCATTTGCATATTCTATTATATGTGTGTTTTAGTTCCTCGAGTTATGATTCCTATTTTCCCACTGATTTTTTAAAATATTATCCTGTAAAACGGCAAAGCAAAGTAGATTCCAAAACACCAGTACCTATATACATTGGTTGAGTTTTTTTTCTCTTTTTTCAACACCATATTTCTCGCTTTTATCATTTCATATCATTTTTTTTTTCCAAAATGAGACTAACAAAAATGGAAATTTTGATAATATAATTTTTTTTAAAAATATAATATTTAATTACTATTCATATTTCTATTTCTGTTATTTGTAAAAATTTAATAAATATATTAAATTTTTATTATTATTTCTCGTCATTTTATTTAGAGAATTAAATGAATTGAATTTTTTTATTAATATAAAAAATAAGATAGTGTGGTAAATTTTATTAAACCAAATTTTCGTAAAGTATAAAAATGAATGGATTTGAATTGTTAAGCGGAAAAAAGATCGATGATGCGTAGTGTAACATCCATATGCCACATTGGTTTTACTTGAACAAAATTCAACATCCTAACTATTTATTTATGTCATATTTATATTTTTGGAGTTTGTAATTAAATAATAACAGTTAAAGAAAACAAAATCATCAAAAATGAAGTAGTCATCAATTTAAATCAAAATAGTTTGATTAAAATTTTTATGATATATTTTTTAAAAATATTTAAAAATGTAAACAAAACTTTACTGAAAATACTAAAAAGTTATGATAAAAGAAGTTTTTGTGTATGTGCCCAAATCATATGAAACTAGTATCTATTTATAGATTACAAAATAATGAATTTTGATATAAAATAAGTATATTAATCTGTTATAGAATAAATTACTTAAAATAATTAAAGTGGATACAAAATTTCATTAATATCAACAATCAATAAGTTGTTACATATATTCTTGTAGACCCCAGCTGTTTAGTTTTCAACCTGTTGAAAATATTCAACAACAGATATACACGTTATGAATCCAACTTTTTCAACATGTTAACATTTGCACCCAAGATATATATAAAAAAATCTTTTTCATCATGTCCAATTTAGCATTCAGCAGTTTAATTAAAAATTCAATTAGTCCATTGTAATTGAGAAATTGTCAAAAATACCACTTTCCTTTTACCACTTTTCAAAAATATCGTAATCACTTTTATCTTTATTTTTAAGAGGAAAAAACACACTTATAACTTTTGAGTTAATTAATCTAAAACTTAGGGTTTAAAGTTAAAGGGTGATGTAAGGTGGGGTAGGGATTAAGAATTTAAAAATTAGAATTCTAATTAATTTAAAAAAAATTACCTCTTAAAAAGTGATATTTTTGAAAATATCTCTTTAATGATGGTAAAAATGAAAAGTGATACAAGAAAATTGGTATTTTTGAAAATTCTCCATTGTAATTGGTCTTATACATACATGTTTAGTTAAACACGACAATAGTCAATAGATAGAAGGAAAAATGATTGCCAGCTACCTGAAGTATACGCCACTACATGACTAACCATGCAAACTAATTTAATGTATGACTAGCTACACAATGTATATATTATACATGCGTACATCCCTGAACTATATGTCGTTATGTTATTAACATCACACTCGTAATTTAATCACCCGGAATTGTCACATGGACGTCGGACAAAGTAACACCGTCACTTTGACTGTTAACTCAATTGAACCAAACCAAAATTAAATTAAAACATAACCAAAACCAAATTAAGTTAAACCATCACCCTACCCAATTGCTTCAATTGATATCTTCTTCTCGATAAAAAAAAGAAGAAATTCACCCAGATAAAAAAATCGCAGTCCAAGTAAGAATCAAAGAACACAGAAACGTCTTTCCAAAGACCAAGACAGGTTAGAATCGTGTAACCCAGTAGATATATGTTTTGGTTTTTGTTGGATTGTAAGATAGGATGTTGTTGTTTTGTTCGATAGATGAATCTAAGCTCGAGCTTAAAATCGAACAATTCAACAGCATGTTTCTTGTTTATGTTTCGTTTTTGTTAGATTATGAGATGAGATGTTATTGATTTGTTGGATAGATGGATCTAAGCTCGGGGTCATCAAGCAACCTTAGGAACCGAAGTTATGGTGGTCGGAGAATGTGTGCTTGTAAGTTGCCAGCTAAGGTTTTCACGTCTTGGACAGACAAAAATCCTGGGCGAAGGTTCTTTGGGTGTGAATTGTACAAGGTCATGACCAAACTAATGTCTTTTGGTGTTTAGTAGTAGTATTGGGATCGATTTTAACTTGTCTTTTTGTGTCATTAGGAAGGGGGGAATAAACATTGTTCCTACTTTTCATGGCTTGATGAAGAAGAAGTGAATGGTTGGCCAAAGAGGGCTTTGATCCAAGCTCGAGATGAGATCCGAGACAAAAAGAAACAAATAAGTGAACTTGTAGCCACTGTGAATGAGCTTTGTATGGAGTTGGAGCAGGAAAAGCCTGAGAAACCAGAAACTAGCAATGAAGATGGCAGGCTTGAATTGGGATGGAAGGTGGTATTAGTGAAATGGTTATGCTTTGGCAATGCCTGATCAATGTTAAACGATCAATGTGTAATGCTTTGGATGAGTAATGATGTGTAATGCTTTGGATGAGTAATGATGTGTAATGCTTTGACTTGAGTAATGTTGTAATGACTGATATGTACTTATCTATATTGGTGAACTTAAGTATCTACATTATTTAGTCTTAAACATGGAACAAAAGGCACATATAATGTCTATTAGACATGTAATCCATACAAGACTACAAGAAACTAAGTAAAAATAGCCAAATAAGTCATAAACATGGAGTTATACACGAGGAAAACATCCAAAAAAGAAGCAAACATTTCCGAGAAAGGCATACCCGAGACAAACATCCAAAAAACCATAACCGAGAGAAACATCCAAAAAGAACCGAACATCTCCAAGACAAGAATACCGACACATCAAACATACTAAACATTGAAAACAAAACAAAAGGCACATCATAGATGATCAACCAAACAATAATGAAGCCAAACGACTGCTTCTTCGGAGTACTTGAGTTGGTTGTGGTGCAGTAGAAGAAACATCTTGAACTTCAGCTTGTGTTTGCTCTTCTTCTAATACTTGTGCCATGTAATCCGCTTCCATCTCAGCCTCCTCTTGTGCTTGATCATTAGCTTCCTCCTGGGCTTGTAGTTGCCCTTGAACTTGTGCCTCCAATCGAGCTTCCTCATTAAGACGCCTTCTCTTAGCTCTGTCCTCCTCAGACTACGAGAACACAAAAGTTACAGTCACACAAGAAAAAAAACATAATAAAAAGGACTTAGAAGGACTTAGACAATACCTCACGTGGACACTTCCTTGAGTTATGTCCCTTTTCACCACATAAACCACAATGTCCTTCTCTTCCTTGTCGGCCAACCTTCTTTTTAGAAGGTGATTCATGGACACCCTTGATCCTTGCTCTACCTTTTGGTCTACCTGGTGGTCGTTTATAAGGTGGTGCAAAAATGCGTCTTCCTCCTGTTTCTTCCCAAAACTTAGGACCATTAACCGGCTTCAGACCTTTACGGTAAGTCTCTTTCCATTTCTCAGTCAAATAGAAGTCGGAGATGTAGTCTTCAACTAACCCGGTGTTCTCTCGGATTGCACAAACAGCATGACGACAAGGAATACCTGTCAAGTCCCATTTTCTGCAGACACAAGTGCGCCTACTGAGACTCACTGAATAGCCATTAGTCCCTTCTACAATCTCAAATTTCCCACCAGTACTTGAGACTGAGTAACAATGTTGTGCTTCTTCACACGACTTCTCCATCTCCTTTCTTGCTTTCTTTGTGTGTCTTCCAGTCTCCTTACAAGCTATCTCATACCTATTCGCTATTCTCTGCATTGCATCTCTCCTTATGAGCTCAAACATTTGCACAAATGGCTTCTTCCTTGCAGTTTTCAGAGTCCTGTTGAAAGACTCTGTGAGATTGTTGTGAGTGTCAGCACAACAGCAACCAATCCTAAAAAATGCTCTACACCACGTACGGTGATTTTTCTTCAACAAGTCGTCACATGCCAGCGGATCAAACTCTCTGAAAGTTTCAAGATTCGCCTTGAAATCAGCTTCGTTGTAACTACTTGCAACTCTCCAAAACAATGGCTTCAAGGTGTCAGACTTATGCAGTTTCTTCAGGTTGGCGTAGATGTGTCTAGCGCAAGCTCGATGCTCAGCCTTTGGCAACTCTTTTGCAACACCATGAATCAAGCTTCTATGCATGTCAGATATAATTGAAATGTCTTCACCTTCACCCAGACCCAAATCGAGCTTCAACTTGTGAATGAACCATTCCCAGTTATCATTGTTCTCAGCCGAAACCACTGCCCAAGCTATGGGATATATCTGATTATTTGGATCCCTTCCAATTGCTGTCAAAATCATCCCCTGAACAGAATGTTTTAGAAAAGTACCATCTAAACCGATGATGGGTCTGCAGTTTTGTTTCCATGACCGCTTTAGAGCTTCAAAACAGATGTAGATTTGAGAGAACATCTCTTCACCATCCTCTCTTCTGATTGTGTTAATCTCCACGGTTGTGTTTTTATTTGTTCTGAAATTTTCAAAAAATAAATATCAAGATAATGAAAGGTGAGATGAAAGTTCAAAGAAATCAAATTTACCTCTTAATTTCATGCTCGTAATCTCTTAGTCTTGCAAACTGTTCATTAGTTTCAGCTTGGAGTTTATCAAATATCATTCTCCTTGCAACTTGTGACTGTGGAGGTGAGATGATGATATTGTACCTCCTCTTCATTTCATCCTTGATCTCCGGACCACTCATTTCTGGATCTCGCCTAATGTCTTCTAGAAAAAGATCAGCAATCACATGACTCTTTATCTGTTTACACCTCCCAACAGGATGACATTGATGCTCGTCTTCGTAGGTTTTCACCATCCACTTCCCAATCGGATGCTCCACTGAGCAATAGATGCGCCATCCACAATCATTCTCAGCACACTTTGCACTGAGTTTAGTCTTCTCCCATCTATCAAAAACAACGTTTCTCCTTGTCTTCAGAATGTATCTGATCACATTCTCCTTAAACTCCTCACCAGTGTTGAACAATTGCCTTAAACTGAAAACACCATCAGGCATATTTCTTTTAACCAACCTCTCCGCTTGTTCTTCTTCATCACCTGAGGAGTCATCAGTGGCAGGGTAGTTTTCATCTTCATCTGCAATCTGTTCTTCATAGTTCACATCCTTGAAAGCTTCTAGCTCCTCCTCGACGACCTCAACATCATCATCAGATTCTGATTTCTCAGACAACCCTGCCTCAGAATCTATATTATCATCATCAGACATCCTTCCACTCATGTCTTCGCCTCTATATTCACCATCTTCACTTTCATCCTCCCTCTCAACATCACCACCTTCTGCCTCATCATGATGCTCTTCAATGATAATCTCTTTATCCTCTCCAGGTAAGTCTATCTCTTCTTCATGTAAACCCGACCCTTTCACCTCTTCAGTAACAATTTTTTCAATATATATGTCAACTTCTTTGTACCATCGAGCTGCTGTTTCCAATTTCTTCTTATTAAGCTCCACATTTTCCCACAAAGGCTTACAATCTTCGACAGTTTGGAAAGGAAGCTTGAACCACATTTTTCCAATAACGATCCTTCTCTCAAACAGCTTTGTCACCAAAGATGTGAAGACAGAAGCGAAATCCACATTGAACACAACTAGCTCTCCCTCATCAAAAGTCACGACTCCTTCTTCTTTTTTGAATTCTCCACCATGATGACAATTGACTTGAACCGAATCTTCACTGCAGAATAGTCAACAAAAAAAAATTAAACAACACATAAATCAACAATAAACAATCTCGACAATAACCCCACAAGAGACCCACCACTTGACAATAAACAATCCTTACACAACTCGACAGTAGTGAGACATCGAGAACAACCCGACAATAAACAAAACAAAAAGATACAAGCTTGCCCAACCCCGACAACAACCCGACAACCATAAGACCACATGGAGAATCCGACACAAGTGAGACCACATGGAGAACCCGACACAAGTAAGACAACATGGAGAACCCGACACAAGTGAGACCACATGGAGAACCCGACAAATTTGAAAACAAAATCAAACTATAATGTGAACCAAATACCTCATTCTGACGAGATTTCGGTCTCAATTCACTCTTCTCTCACGATTTCTTCAATAATCCCTTGTTAACTCACCACCTTCGTTTCTTTCTCTCACGATTTCGAGTGAAATTGTGAACCCTAGTTTATCTGGTTTTCCCTTTTCTACGAAGAAGATAAGAGAAAGAATATGGGCCGGTAATGTTTTAATTTGATTTCATTTTGATTTTTGGTTTGGGCTGGGTAGTGTTTTAATTTGATTTCGGATCTGGTTATGTTTTAATTTAATTTAGGTCTGGTTCAATTAAGCAAACAAACAAAGTGACAGTGTTACTTTTTCCGACTTCCACGTGGCAATTCTGGGTCATTATATTACGAGTGTAATGTTAATGACATATAATTCAAGGATGTACGCATGTATAATATATACATTGTGTAGCTAGTCATACATTAAATTAGTTGGCATGGTGAGTCATGTACTAGTGGCCGATACTTCAGGTAGCTGACAATCTTTTTTTCTATTTTAAAGAAAAAAGGAAAAAAAATTAATAGCATTTTTGTAAATAATCTGAACTTTTGGGGTGAATAGAACAAATAAAAGTTTCAAAAAAATTATGAGTTAGTTTTGTGTTTGACTTTGATTTTGAGTCATATTTTTTAAAAACCCTATACTAATTACATGTTTTCAGTAATTATATACATAAAGCCAATATTGAGTATAGATTCACAATTAACAATTGAATTAGTAAACCAATTTTCTAAACCAAAGGGGTTTGACCCTGATGTTCCGTTACATATCATTACGGAAATACCGATATAGTGGTAAGGTTAAATATTTTCACAATTTGCTTAGGTCTCATGAGTTGTTGGGATTATGTAAATGTCGTAAGAAGTGGTTGTATATGAGATCACACATTGGTTATAAAAAGATGCAAAATGATTAATGGAGCCATGTTGTGTTCTCTTGATCTTCATATTTTGTGAATGGTTTGTCTATTTATCACTATATATTCGTTCTTGGTTGTGAATGGTTTATGTCTATAACCCTCATAATGTTCGATTATAATGATTTAGTTAATTCTGTTCTAAACTGTTGTTAAATGTTGTTTTCAGATTTCTGTAGGTGACACTGTTGCATAACCATCATGATCGAATGAACATGTCAGTGAAGCCATTAAAAAAAATGTGTTCTAACTCCAGCGGCATAGATAATTATTGGGAGGTAGTGAAGCCACTTTAAAAAATTGACACACCAAAAGAATATGTATAAAAATTTATACCATTAAAACGACAATGTGTTAGTTGGTTTTCAATGGTATTTTTTGTAACTACTCTAGTAAAAAAGGGCAATTCTATATTTAGGATGAGAAATATTGTGGGGTTGACACTTCAATACTGACATAAGTGTAAATAGTTTATAAATTAAAAGTTATTCTCTTAAAATGTTTTTCTGTTAATAAGTAAGGAATTGTGACACTGGCTTAATCCTCTCTCGAGAACGGTATGCTATATATTTGTCTATCAATTAACCATACAAGTTCAGTTTTCAACTTTATTGCACATATTTTAACTATATAAACGTATTTACCTATTTTTTCAAAGATCGAAACCTAAAACCACACAAACGAATGCTTAGCTTGGTTTTACTGGTTTAGAATCTAAACTGATATCAAACCAGTTAAACCGATTAAACTAATTGGTATCGAACTGAAATTATAACTTGACTTAACTTAATATTCAAATAGTACTCGATCCAACTCTTTAGTATGATGTTGGGCCAGATTCTATTTGAATATTATGTGGGGTCGGGTTTTAATTTGAGTTCAGTATCATTTGGTTTGATATTGGTTTAATTATGTTGATATCGATTTAGATTCTAAACTAAACTAAATTTTCGTCTGTGTGGTTTCGGGTTTCAACCTTTGAAAATAGATGTAAATAGGTTCATATACTTAAAATGTATGCAATTATGTTTATCTACTTAAAATGTGTACAATTAGAACTAGCATGAGAGATTGTGTGGAATTGTACTATATGATAGTTTTGGTGTGAAAATAGGTTGTTTACCCAAAATTACCAATGAGTGTTATCTGATAATTGAATGAATACTGACCATCAGGCAAAACACTACTGATATTTGATAAAAATAAATAAAATTAGTGGTGTTCATTATATAAAGGGGAAAAAGATCAAGGTGAAAATTTTAAACTTACCACGCGAGATGAAATAAAAAAGAAGTTTGGTATTAAGTTATAAAATAAGAAGATTTTTTACCTACGCTTTAAACACACACACACGCGCGCACACACACACACATATATAAGATAATGTATATATCTGATCATATTTATGCGGAACCGAGAAACTGTTTCGTAACAAAAAAACTGAATAAATTTCATAAATAACCAAGCAGGTCCTATATTTTGGAGCCAAAAACATGAATCAAACCAATAATCAAATGGGTACCCGAACTTTTAAAATAAGAATTATATTTCTACTAATATTAAATATATATAATTTTTAAATAACCAAATATCCAAAAATACTATTTATAAACCAAATTACCAGAAAAAAAAAACTAAATTATCCAAATATTTTTTTTCAAAAAATTAAAACATTTCTGATTATTTGATATTTTATCTGAACAACCAGAGTTACCCGATATATAAATTGAAAAACCCGAATTATCAGATGTTACCTATCAATATGAAATTACCCAAAAACATTGAATGCAAAAATAACCGAATTTGACATGGATTGTTTTGGATACTAACCGGTTCCCAACTTGCTACCGAACCAAAAACATCGATATAACCCAACTGAACAAACAAAATTTTGTAAATACATGAACGCATGGTTCCTAAATTTCTTGAACCAAAACACCAAAAAACGAAATACTTGAACCGAAACCGAATCATGAGGACTAATAGTGCATCTATATTTAAATGGTGCGAAGAAAGCATTCTATTCTTACAATTTATTAACTCCTTTTGGTGAAATGCATATGTGGTTTACAGACAAATTAATATATAAGTAGTTTGCCTGATTTGGTTCCGCGCTTGAACCGCTAAACCCAATGACCGTATATAATCTGGTCTGATTCGGTTCCGCGGTCAAAGCGGTTCTACCAATTGATATGTTTCTAAAAAAATCAAATTTAATGGAAAACTCTTTAATTAAAAATCTGATAAAATACAAAACCCACTATTAACTCGTGAACTGGGACCTAGGGCCGGTCCAGGGTTATGCTAAGTGAAGCATTGACAACAAGCCCTCAAAATTTTAAATAAAACTATATAGATATAAGCCCAAAAATTTTTTTACATCCTCGAATTTGTAAAAAAAAAAGTTAAAATCTAGTATAGACCCCCTAAATCTCACGTCTGACCCACGTAAAATCCTAGAAAAATCTGATAATATGTCTATAAAAACTGATAAACTTCTCTTATACTTTATAATAGTACATAAACTTGAATAAACTATTTGATTTTTCATATAAGGTAAATGCATTGTATTTATGTTGTGCATTTTACTTTATAGATTTTGTAATGATTATTTTAAGGTTACATTTGGGATTTTGGAATTAAAATTATTATTAAATTGAGTATAATTGAGTTAACTTCAAATGTTAAACATATTTTTTACAAATTTATAATTTGTTTTTCAGTGGAAAAAAATAGTTTAGATTCCGCTTATTAATATATAATTATTATTTGATAGTAAGATTTTTTCTATTTGTAAATACAATCAATATTGTTACAATTTTAATGTAGATAATTTATTTCGTTTGTTAAGAAGAATATAATGGATTTAAGACTATAAATAAAATTATATTTATGATTGCTTAAATGAACTTTCTTAATAGGACATAGATACAATGAATTAAATTGATGGTTAAGTATAGTTTAAAGCCTAGAAACCAAAAAAAAAACTAAAATAATATAAATGATAATTATAATTCTTTTCTAAAAGTAAAGATAATTTAGGTATGATTGTGTTTTTTATTAAAGAGAAAAAAAAAGAATGATCTTCTTTTTACTATTACTAGATAGTTCATCCACGCTGTGCAGTGATTATTTTGTACAAAAAAATTATAAAATGTCTAAAATAATAAACAGTTGATGATAATTGAGATTTTTCTTTGTGATCTTTAAATTCGTGAACTTATCTTTGTTTTCAAGCATTGTGTGTTATAGTACAAATACCTGTGAAACACAATCAAGTCTTTTTTTAACACTTCTTTTTAAACACTGCTAAATATATAGGCTAATACTATGTTTCAATGGTATTCGCTAAACAAATTTCTTAATAGATAAAATGAAAAATTAGAATAACATTTTTTTTGAGCCTCATGTGAATATTTGATCGTATATACCATATAGCAAATAATAAAAATAATATTAACATACAAAAAGAAGCAAAAACATGACCGTTCAAATCCATGATATTAAAATATGTATACAACACCATAAACACAAAACTTTAACTTCAACATTAATGATTATTAATAACCCCATAACGAAGTACTATATTATGAGATTCCTCTTGTGAGGCGACGCTTATGATGTTCTCTCCTCTGTTTTTTTATCATGAGATTTTGTCTCAGTCGAGAGGAAGTCTGTTCCAGATATGAAATTGGTAGTCTCTGAAGGTATAAGGCTTGAACTTGGGAGCATTATCGTCTCCGGAGAATAGTTCCGGCAGAGGTCTGACGACGTGATCAAGGTTAGGATCCACAAAAACCGGCCACGAGATTCTCGTCTTCTCCTTATCCAACGTCGCCCTATGCTCACCTCTCTTATACTTTCCATTACTCATCCTCTACAAAACCCACAATTTCACAAACAAGGATTCATAATGAAATGCAGACCAATCTCCATTGTAACCTCATCTCTAACATTTCTAAAAAAGAATTTCAACCATTTTCTAATATAATTTAATATAGTACATCTTATTTACCTCACTATTGTATATTATTCTTTTCAAAAATTTCTTAGTCTAGTTATAATAATATTTCATGATATTTTGTGATATCATTGAGTTCTTTCCCTACTTTCTCCTATATATATTTTTTCTTTTCTAATTTTTTTTTTGGAGAAATACTCAAAAACAACTCACCAATAGAGTTGCTTTAATTTGGTCGTTCTGAATTATACACTATTACCTTTCATTTCCATTTTTTTTTATAATACTGAAAAAGCAAGTCACTAATATAGTTTTTTTTTTTTTGAAAACGGATACCATTTCTGAAATACAATGGTTGAGATTTCAATCTCACAGAAAATGAAAATTAAAAGTAAGAATAGAGAAAATAATTTAGAATGTTAAAGGAAACCTTTTCTTATGAAGCAAGAATAACTTTTTTTATGGTGCGATTGAGTTGTTTATCACCTCAATATGATGAGTTGTTTATCACATTAACATTTATCATTATTTTCGGTGAGAAAGTTATGTGAAAAACTATTAGTGTGTATATTCTATTGTTTTAATCTCTATGAATTGAAAGATCAATAAGAATAACTCAATTCTTATTAACTTAAGAAACTATCTCAAAACTTAAACTCTCACAAAACTCTTTCACAAACTCATATTATGCAACACACTTGCATCTCCATATACAAATCTATTAGTTTCCTAAACACATCTAACTTTGTTAGATAACTCCTAATCAAAGTCTATTTCCTAAACACAACACAAGTAGGATTAGTAAGACTTGGATCCTAAGTTATCTTCAGGTTTATCACCAACATGTTCTTATATAGTTATGTCCTTTTAAAATTCTACAATTATTATTTTCTAAATTTTTTTTATTTCGTGAAATACTCAAAAACGTGATGTTTTTTAGTTTTGTCTTTGTAAAGTTATACACTATTATGATTAACTATAAATGAAAATCTCGGTGGAAACGATTCTTTAGAGTTGTTTAATTTCTTACATGGACTTGATCGGCAATGATGACGACGATCCTGGAGTCATCATACTTGACGTCGAACAAGTTGTTATCCTTAAACGCCTGAAGTCCATAAACCTGGTTAGCGATCAAGCACGTGATCCCACTGAGATCAGTATGAGGCGGAGTTCCGTACTTCACATCTTGATCTTGACACGGCCGATAGAAGACGACCTTTATCAGATACTCCACAGTTTCTCCGCCAAGACCTTCCTTCAACGCCTCACGACCTAACCCTAATCCTTCAGACAACCACCCCATGATTTTCTCCGACAGCTTCTTTATCTCCTTTGCGTACTCCTCGTTCACCTCCCTGTAATCTTGAATGTTCTTAGGCCAGAATCCATAGCTGACTCTCGACGGTGGCCAGATCCTGTGGTAGAGATGCTCTGTCCAGCCATTTAAATTTGCTATGTATCCTTCCTTGTTTCTGGAGTCTTTTGGCTTCGCTAGGGCTTTCTTCTCCTCCAACGGAAGCTGGAAGAACTCCGTTCCCACTTCCTTCAGCCGCCGTATCAGCTCTGGTGGGATCCCGTGGTTAACCACGTGGAAAATCCCCCACTCCTCGCTCGCTTTCACCACCGCACGCGCCACTAGGTCTTCGTTTGGGTTACTCAGATCGACAACGGGGATTTCTTCCGCGGCTGAGGTTGTCTCCATTGTTTTTCTTTCTTTCACTTCACTCTCTTTTGCTTAGTTGTGTCTAGTTGTTGAATGCCAGAGATATTATATACTAAAATACAAAGCCAAAAGCAAATTTAAACAATATAATAATATGTATTATAATAGCACATTTGGTACACCATTATATATATATATATATTATATATAATTCTTATTAAAAATTGGTATATAATATTCGGTACTAAATTATTGTTATTACGTGACGTGTGTGATTTTAATTAGGAGTGAGACAGATTCACATATTCAGAAAATTCGAATTTGAATTTATGATCCGTAATTTTAGTATCTAAATCCGGATTCGTGTCTTTTAGGTATCCGAGATTCAGATATCCATCAAGAGATTGTGATACCTTCGGATATCCAGACTCGGATCCAGATTTGTAAAATAATTAAAAAATATTTTTTAATTATAAAAATTTTAAAATATTTACATAAATTAATTATTTATAAAAAATTTATGAATATATATGACATATAATATTATTAAAATTAAAATTTAATATTATAAAACTTATATATATATTAAAATATATCAAATATAATTATTAATAATATCAAAATTTTAATATATTTTAAAAATGCAGATCCAGATATCGAGGTTTAAAAAGTAAAATGTCTAGATCAGAATTCGGTTGGATGAATCAAAGATTTTACCATCCAAATTTGAATCTAGACATCCCAGATATTCTATTTTTAAAAGGGATTCGGAACCGATCTCGGATCGGATCTAGATAAAAGTCAGATCTAATTTTAACTTAAGTCGAAACCACAAAACTAGTTGAAGAACTTACTTGAGAGCTCAATAACGAGGCAAATAAGGCTTTTTAATAGAGATAGGCCCTATTCTTTTTAAACAATGAACAAGCAACGAGACAACTTTGATAATAGATTCACAAAACAAAAAACATTGAAACAGCAAAAAACATTGAAACAGCAAAAAACATTCAATAACGAGGCAAATAACGCTTTTTCATAGAGATAGGCCCTATTCTTTTTAAACAATGAACAAGCAACGAGACAACTTTGATAATAGATTCACAAAACAAAAAATATTGAAACAGCAACGAAACAACTTTGTCTGAACCAATCCATGATCATTTTGAGGTTTATTTTTTAGTTGAGAGGAAGGTTATTGACCCTGAAGGAGCTCCCCGTAAGTGATGGGGTTAAACTTGGGAGCCTCGTCGGCATGGCCAGTGAGCTTCATCAAAGGTTCAATGACCATATCATAAGTCGCTTCAAGAGAACAACCCAAGACATCCTTGTCTTCTCCTTGTTCAAAGTCGTTCTATGCCACACGTTCTTGTACTTCCCCTTGTCATTCTCTGTTATAAATCCACATCTAATCTATTAAAATTGAAGTACAATTGAAAAATAACATTTAACTAGATTTTAACCCGCACGTCCGTGCGAATATTTTTCTATTTTATAAATGTATTTGATATTATTACAAATATTTTAACTATATAAATTTTAATTTAGTGTTATACATTGTGTATATATTTCTTCCTCAAAATTATTAATATATAGTGGTTTGTCTAAAATATTTTAATTTGTTATTAATTTTTATTACTTACTAATATATTT
Source organism: Moricandia arvensis (assembly GCA_905132765.1). Taxonomy (NCBI): domain Eukaryota; kingdom Viridiplantae; phylum Streptophyta; class Magnoliopsida; order Brassicales; family Brassicaceae; genus Moricandia; species Moricandia arvensis. Next base: position 32,598 of record CAJHQP010005949.1, read on the forward strand.
TCGAGTTGAAATACAATAAAATAACCATATGAAATAATCAAATAAAGAATCTCTTTCAAAATATGTATTTTCTTTAATTTATACATTTTGCATATAATATATTTTAAATTTTATTTATTTATATTACTTAAAATAAATCTATTTAATATGTATAAGAAAATATACTTTAACATATATCATTTTAGTGTTTTACGAAATTTATAAGTAAAAACACTGTTTTGTTTAAATAATATAGACTTATTTCTAGTAAATTTTATACATAGTAGTATCTATCATATTATTTTATTAAAATTTATTGATATATGATTTTTTTGGATGTTATGTTATTAAGTTTTATTTTTAAAAATTAAGACTTCATTGCTTTAATTTTTACAGCATATTCAAATAGTTTTTTTCGTGCTGCATTTCAAAACTTTATTCTTTATTATCCACAATTTTATCTTTTGTATAATTTGTAATGTTATTATTTTGAGTGTAAATATTTATTTTCAAAATTTTATATTTGTCAAAAAACTCTAAAAAATTACACAACTATTTTTGAGTTTGGAACATCAAATTAATTTTGATTTTTTTGGTTACTACATCTAATCTATTATTTTATACATAAGATATTTGAATTTTGGTACTATTTAAAAGAAAATTCTCAACATGTTTTTAATAATTAAAACAAAAATAAATTTAAAATTAAAATTTGATTTGTCATTAATATTTTAAGTGAGTTGCTAAAATACCATAGTTTTCTATTGACATTTTATTTAAAAAATAGTATATGAATTAAATTTTATTATATATTATTATATTTTTGTATACAAACATTTTAAACAATATATTGTTGAGAGTTTCAATATAAATAAAAAATTATAGATATATAAGTTTAACATATGTTAATACATTTATTTTGTATAAAGTTATTATACAGTTTATGAATTTTAGCCTATTTTAATGATGAATGATGATTTATTTAAATGAAAAACTTTAGAATTTAAAATTTGTTAATTTACCTATTTAATATAATTTTATCATACTTAATTCATGTAACACTTCTATTTTCATATAATCCAAATTTTATTTATAGAATTTATAAAAAATAGTAGAATTTTTATTTTCTTGTTTATAATAAAATTTTAGTTTACATTGATTTATAATAATATTATATAACTAATTATGAAATTTATTAATGTATTATTTTATAAAAATAAGTAAGATTTTGTTAGATTCTTTCTCAACAGATTTTGTTATAATTAAAAAATAAAATTTAAATCTTTAGTTGGTTTATTATTAATGTAAATAATTAAAGAAAAATTGTCAAAAATACCAATTTCATTGTATACAAACATTTTAAACAATATATTGTTGAGAGTTTCAATATAAATAAAAAATTATAGATATATAAGTTTAACATATGTTAATACATTTATTTTGTATAAAGTTATTATACAGTTTATGAATTTTAGCCTATTTTAATGATGAATGATGATTTATTTAAATGAAAAACTTTAGAATTTAAAATTTGTTAATTTACCTATTTAATATAATTTTATCATACTTAATTCATGTAACACTTCTATTTTCATATAATCCAAATTTTATTTATAGAATTTATAAAAAATAGTAGAATTTTTATTTTCTTGTTTATAATAAAATTTTAGTTAACATTGATTTATAATAATATTATATAACTAATTATGAAATTTATTAATGTATTATTTTATAAAAATAAGTAAGATTTTGTTAGATTCTTTCTCAACAGATTTTGTTATAATTAAAAAATAAAATTTAAATCTTTAGTTGGTTTATTATTAATGTAAATAATTAAAGAAAAATTGTCAAAAATACCAATTTCATTGTACCACTTTTCAAAATACAGTAATCACTTTTACCTTTATATTTTAAGAGGAAAAAACACACTTATAACCATTGGGTTAATTAATCTAAGACTTAGGGTTTAGAGTTAAGGGGTGGTGTAGGGTGGGAATAGGGTTTAAGAATTTAAAATTTAAGATTCTAATTAATTTTAAAAAAATTTGACCCTTAAAAAAGTAATATTTTTGAAAATGCCTCTTTAATGAAGGTAAAAATAAAAAGTGGTACAATGAAAGTGGTATTTTTGAAATTTCTCCATAATTAAATATGTCATATTAACTAATTTTTAAATGGTCTAATTACTATTTGTTAATAGTAAATAAATTTTTAAAATTTTTTAAATTACCTATTTAATATAATTTTACCATATTTAACTAATGTACAACTGCTATTTTATATAATATAGAATATATTTATAGAATTTATGAAAAAATAGTGTAAAATTTTATTTTCCTGTTTTATAATATAAACTTAGTTAAATTGATTTATAATAATATTATATTACTAATCACGAAATTAATTAATGTATAATTTTATAAAAATATTTAAATTTTAAGTAAAATTTTGTTAGATTCTTTTATATTTTACTAAAATAAATAAATTAATACTATATTTATAGATAGTTTTATATAACATACACTATATATTTCGAGATTGTTTTTTACGACAAAAAAATAACAACCCATTGAAATTAATTAATTTAAATATATTATTTTAAGTGATATTGGAAGAATCTGTAAATAAGAAATAAATGGAATGACTAAATGTGTGAATAGAAAAAAATATTTAATCTGCTATCTGTGTTTCCAAACATTCTTATTTTGTACTTGATTTTTAATAATATAGATGTTAGTTAATAGATAAGTCACAACATTTTTCAATAAGTCCAAAAAAAACATGCCAAGGTAATTTTCAAATAGGACTCTGTTTTAATATATTAGTTTCATTTTAATATTTACCAACTTATGTCATTGAGCTAATAACTATCCATTTTGAACAATCATTTATTATTATCATCATAAACTAAATATCCGATTATTCGGCAAAGGAAAAAATCACATTTACTCCCTCCAAGGACCTACATGTTTCATTCCTTAGCGGATACTATTGCTTATAAACTTAACAAATGCTGCAAATATTCAAAACGAATCTTCCAAATAAATTGTGCAAACTATGTAAAATATAGAAAACAAATTCAAAAAGAAATCTCTCCTGTATATTTCCTACTCATAATAGTATAATACAACTACATTGCCATATATAATTGATCCAACAAAGTATATTTACACATCCATTTTTTTGTATAATTACATAATTCCAACACACATCTAAGAAAAATAATATGAACCAGTAACACGATCTTAACAATAAGCTAAAGTAGTGCAAGTTCAACCATTAAATTGTTGTATTTTGAAATATCTTTTATCTATTGTAAAACAAACACCCGAGCGGATGCTCGGGTCAATTTCTAGTAAGCTTTAAAATAGATATAGTTTTCAGTTTTTTTTTTAAAATAAATAAATTACATAGAGACTAGGCTACTGCAAAATTAATTATATAGATATGACCGATTTTGGACACAGGCTGATAAAACATTGATTCATCACTATTTTTTTTAAACTATTATAGATAGGTCAAATAGTTTTTAAATTGTCAAAATATTAAGATTAAAATAAAAAATATTTATGATTCCTTAAATGTCAGATCCAACTCTATATATATATATATATATATATATATATATATATATATATGTTACATGAAACATACCAAGATCAGATCGCCAATTAATTAGGGACCAAAATCTATTATGGACCAAAAGGACAAAAAGTAATTTACAACCACCAAAACAAATCTATCATGGAGCAAAGAGTGTAAAAAGACTATTTTACATTTAATGAAGGTTCAATGTGAACCATTAGATCAGATAATGCAAGATATAATCTAAGCCGTCCAATATTCTTCATTTTTACTTCTCTCTCGCTTCGATCCCACCTGAAATTTAACTCCCATCATCTTCTTCTTCATTACCCAATCAACCACCCACGAAAATTCATTTCCTTCACCAACCAAAGTTCTCTTCTTCAAGTTTTCATCTACAGACATCTAATTTTGTTTCTTAGGGTTCTTCTACAGCTTACAACGCCTTGAAACGACAAATGCCTCGTTCTTGGTCTTGAAATCATTTGGTAAGTGTATATTCTATCCCTCTCCTTCTCTCTCACTCTTCTCTGCCTCTCTTTTTTTATTTGTTTTCTGTTTCGTTTGAGACACATAATATGTATGTTAACGTCATGAATCAGGTTCCAATGTTTAATATAATGCTGTTAAAGTATGAATCATGATATTGTAGATTAAATCGTTTTTGACATTGGTATAACTGGTACAACAATTAAGTAGAAATTCATTAAAAATGGTTACACTAGTACAAAAGTAAACTAGTACAACTGACAGAACTAGTGATATTGGTTATACGAAACGTTAAACTAATAAACCTGGTACGACGGACAAAAAGTAATACTAGTAAAACTAACATAACTAGTATTAGTGATATTGGTTATATGAAACGTTAAACTAGTAAACCCGATACAACTTCATGTAACATTGAATAAGAGTATGGGTAAAACTAGTATAACTTAGTAGTCATGTGCCAAGTCAACTTAGTTTAACTAGTATTACTAGTATAACTTATAATTATTGTTACATGTAAGCCAGTCTAACTGGTAATACTAGTATAGCCAGTCTAACTGGTAATACTACTATAGCCAGTATTTTAGCGACAATAGAACTCGTATAACTGGTATAACTTTTAAGTTGTAATGTTGGTTTTAACTCCTTTTCAGGAACTATGAATGATTGTGGAGTTGTGGTGATACATTTTGATCATGGTGGAGCCCGAAAGATTTATGCATTAGTTATGAAAGGAAAATATGAGGAGATTACTTATTCTCGCTTGGTTGATAGAATATGCAAGAAAATGAATATCGATGTAGCTGCGATGCAGCTTCAACTGAGTTACTATCCACTGGTCGTGGATAATAAGAGGCTTTTTGTTATATTTTGGATGATGAATATGTTTTAGGATATTTAATGGAGGTGGATAGGAAAAAACCGGCGTAGTCTCTTGCATGTGGAGCTTTCTGAAATCATCTAAAAAATCAAGCAAACTGGTTGTATAGCCATATTTACTAACACCTTGTGTGTCTTGCAGGACCGTTTTACGAAGACCCTAATTGGAACGGGTAAAGAGCGTGATGGGGCTTATTATTTCATGGGATTCACAGCTTCAAGTGTTCATCGGACTACGTATAAGAATTCTTCTACATCAGAACTTTGGCATCGACAACTTGGACACCCATCTTTTAGAGTTTTGTCTTCTTTACCAATATTAGAAAACTTTCTTTTGATCCAGAACAAGCTTCGTCTTGTGAGATTTGTTTTCCTGCCAAACAAAATAGATGTGTGTTTCCTGATAGTTCTAATAAAGCTTCTTCACCTTTATCTCTAATACATTGTGACGTTTGGGGACCCTATCGCACTACTTCTTCTTGTGGAGCCAGATAATTCTTGACGATTGTTGATGATTACTCTAGAGCCATATGGACATACTTAATGTTAGAAAAATCAGAAGTTTCGGGTCTCTTACATCAATTCTTTTCTCTTTGTGAACGACAATTCGGGAAACAAGTTCAGAAAATATGAACCAATAATGGCTCGGAGTTTATGGATCTCTCATCCTATTTCAAGACACATGGTATAGAACATCAGACTTCTTGTGTTGCTACACCACAACAAAATGGTCGGGTTGAAAGGAAACATCGCCATATACTCAATGTTGCTCACACTTGTCTCTTTCAAGCATGCTTACCTCCTACGTTTTGGGGCGAGAGTATACTTACAGCAGCTCATCTAATTAACTTCACACCATCTCAAGTTCTTCACGGGAAGATCCCATAAGAGCTTCTCTTCAACAAGAAACCAAACTATGATTAACTAAGGGTCTTTGGATGCCTTTGTTATGCACATGTGAGATCCAGAGATAAAGAAAAGTTCGGTGATAGAAGTCGGAAATGCATATTTGTCGGTTACCCGTTTTGCAAGAAAGCATGGAAGCTGTATGATCTCACCACCAATGAATTCTTCACAAGCAGAGACGTTGTGTTCTCTGAAAGTAAATTCCCGGGGTTGGAGCAGATGATTATGTTCAGCCTCCTACTAATCACTACGACCCGTCTATTGATGACTGGTTATTACCGACCTCTAACTCAAGGGGGGGGGTACGTCTTCTCCAACAAATCCGCCTGACACTAATATTCCTACTACGTCTACAAACACTCCTACCACTGCGTCTACTGCTGTTACAGATACTACTACTCCTACATCTACACATCATCCTATTGAGAATCTAGACTCTACTGAACCAAACCCCCCAATGGATGATCACACGCCTACTCCGTCTTCTCCAATATCTCCAGACCACTCAGAAGACACTTTGCCACATACTACGTCCTCTTCTCCGGGTTTGGCTGAGGTTCTTCGTCGTGGCTTGCAACACAAGACTCCATTGATTCTCCTAAAAGACTATGTCACACATTCTGCTCTATGTGAAAATAAACCCTCTCACGATCTCTCCTTGCCTGCTCAAGGTCCTCAACAAACGGTCTCAGGTATCACTACTCCATATCCTATTTCATGTTATGTTTCTGATCACTTATTTTCATATTCTCATAAAGCATACATGGCGGCTATTATCCTAAGTCAAAGATATGGAATGATGCTATGGCAAAGGAAGTACATGCGTTTGAAATCACTGATACATGGGAGGTTACTTCTCTTCCTGCTAGAAAGAAAGCTCTTGGAAATAAGTGGCTATATACCAATAAATACAATGCATATGGTACATTAGAACGTCCGAAAGCTCGTCTTGTTGTTCTTGGAAATCATCAAACATAAGGCGAGGACTTCACTGAGACGTTTGCACCCGTTTCAAAACTCGCCACAGTTCGTGTTATACTTAAATTAGCTGCAATGAAGGGGTGGTATGTTGATCAAATGGACGTTCACAATGCTTTTCTACATGGTGATCTTACTGAAGAAATTTATATGAAGCTTCCGCAAGGTTTCTTGTGCTCAGACCCGAGTAAGGTTTGTCGATTAAGGAAATCTCTCTATGGATTACGACAAGCACCTAGGTGCTGGTATGCAAAACTTGCATTTGCTCTCAAGAAATTTGGGTTCTCGCATGAATATGCTGATTAGTCATTATTCTCTAAAGTCCGAGGTTCTGTTTGTCTTCATATCTTAGTCTATGTTGATGATTTTGTCATTGCTTGCAATGATAAAAACACATTGAAGGAATTCAAAGATTTATCTCCAGCGTTGCTTCCGTATGAAGGATCTTGGTAAACTTAAATACTTTCTTGGCATAGAGGTGCCTCGTAACCAGTGTGGGTTTTATCTATGTCAACGGAAATACGCCCTGGACATTATTTCCGAATCTGGTTTGTTAGGCGCAAAACCATCTCATGTACCCGTCGAGCTTAGCTATAAGCTCCTTTCTGCCACCAGACTGCTTGCTAATGCGCAGAAATACCGTCGCTTGGTTGGTCGACTGATATATTGGACTAATACAAGGCCCGAGCTTGGGTATATAGTTCATATACTGTCATCGTTTATGCAGAAATCTCTACTTCCTCATTGGGACGCGGCTTTACATGTTTTCCGGTACCTAAAAGGATGTCCTAGACAAGGAATTTTTTTTAAAGCATCGGACTCCCTTCAGATCACTGCCTACTGCGATTCTGACTGGACCGCATGTCCGGTCTCTCGGTGGTCATTGAGTGCTTACATCATCTTCCTTGGCGATTCACCAGTAACTTGGAGAGCGAAGAAGCAAGATACCGTTGCATTATCTTCTGCTGAAGCCGAATACCGTGGATTGTCCATTACACTTAAAATAACTCAAATGGATGAAGCAGCTTATGAATTCATTTGACATTTTTCATCCTTCTCCAATGAGGCTCGTATGCGATAGCAAGTCTGCAATATATATCGCTGCGAACCCGGTGTTCCATGAACGTACTAAGCATATTGAGCGAGATTGTCACCATCTACGTGATGCTGTCCAGTCAAAACTAATTGAAATTGTGCATGTCACCTCAAACAACCAGCTTGCTGACATCCTAACTAAAGCTCTTCCGCACCTGCTTTTTGAAGATCTTTTGTCCAAGTTGTGTGTTCGAAATCTCACTCTTCCAACTTGAGGGGGAGTAATGAGATAATTACTATGTTATATAGGATAATTCCTACTTAGATTAAGATAATGATCTAACTATTCAAAGTCCTTATCTGTTTAGGACATTCTCACATGTATATATAGAGGCACTTGCCACACATATCAAATAACACATTCTATTCAATCGATACTCATTCTATTTCATTAGGTCGTCTTTTTTAGGGTTGAGAGTAGATCGCGTTTCCAATTTTAGATTTATCTCTGTTGTCTTAGGGCTCGAGTTTGGGGTTGATGAAATGCCCCTCTGGTTTGACTTTGCGGTGTCGTGGGGGTCTCTCTTGGAGGCGGCGTTCGTCTCTGGCGGTTGGAATCACGTCTTGCTTCAGTGTCGTTGAGTCAAGAGTGTTTCGGTGTTATCAGGATGCGTTTTGTGAGTTGTGGTATGCAGCAGGTGGTGGTCCTCAGCTTGGTTCTGGTCTCATGAGAGTTCCTCGGTGAGCTCGGACTCCGGTCGTCTATGGCCGTTTTTGATGAGTAACTGACGTCTCTCAGCTCCTCCTTCGAAATGAAGCGTAAGCTTTCTCTTGTAGCACAGCTCATCTTATCAGCCATTTTGATGGAAGAAAGTGAAGAAGTGACACTGATACTATCTTCATTTACCGGTATCCGAAAACCTTGCCAAGACAAACGCTTGGGGCAACCTACATGCACAGTGAAAGAAAGAACATATCAGAAGACAATGTCTTTATTCTTAAACTACGTACAAAGCTTGTCCGTGAGAGAGCACACAAATAAGAAAGCTTATGAATTTGAATGGTGTCCTTAAGTCATGATGTTTTCAGCAGATAAGTTATCCTTCCAATTGCATAGGCCATGTAGTAGACATTATCCCCTCTTCACTCTATGTCCATATCCTTTGAAAGGGACCAAAAAAGGATAAAGAAAATGTTAAATCCTCATTGGTTTGGTTCCATTAGCTCTTAAAAATGTTCAATCACAAAAGAATCTCTAAAGGAGTGGTCATTTTTAGGAACAATGGCTTGGCTGCCCTACATCTCATTGCGCAATCCAGGATGGACCCGTTATTAAAGAAGGAAATAAAAAAAATTTAAGTTTAAGTGGCAAACGTAGTAAAAGACCACAAAATCGTAGGAAAATTGACATATTTACAATTATTACCTGGTTCTACCCCGACTGTAGCCCGATCTGGATCGAAACGACATCCAAACTG
>CAJHQP010005950.1:0-41921 GCA_905132765.1 Moricandia arvensis
ATTAATATGAACTTGAACTTTATATTAAACCAATATACACATAGGTCATATAGAATATAAAATATTCTTACAAAACATACTTCATCAGGCCACTTTAGCATTATTAGAAGTGTTTGGTGATCCACTCCAATAGAAACACACATGCTTCCTACTTCCTCAAACCATCTTTTCGTAAAGGAAACACAAAATATCAGTAAGTTAGAAATGCTTCTAATAGAAATATTTATGAGTTAAAGCAGACTTGAACAAAGGCTTAATTGTTCAAGTGAAATGTTTTTCAGATCGTAGTCAACCAAAATCTCATAAACTTAGTGAGCTGAAAGCTAGATATTTTACCGGTAGAGTACTCGTGTAGAGTCCAATGAGATAACTTTTAATTTGTAGTATGATGTACCCCTTATATTTGGAAATATTAAAACTTAAGAAATGCATATATGCAAACTTTTCAAAGACTCTCATGGATCTTCAGTGGATCGATATGTGAATACCATAATTCTAAAAAAATAGAAAAGAATAAAATCGAATGAATGAAATAGGTTCTTTATAACCCGGATGATATCCAGTATTATTGCCTTCAATTACGGCCTCGTTTAACCACTTGGATATGGAGTTACTAATAACAACTATGGTTCGGTCCGACGGTCTTATCTATGATCGCGGACATGACAAAATCATTTACAACATGTTTAGTGCATAAGATTTATGTTTTAGGGTTCCCAATTTTATATTTCTATTGCTCTGGCCTTGGGCTTTATTATATTATTGATTGATTAAATCAATTTAAACTTTATTGTTGTGAACAATATCTGTTGATACAGTTTCCTTGTTAAATGTATAAGTTTTAATTCAAAGTTTTTACATCACCATTTTTAGGGTGTTTTATAAAATTGACTCAAAACTTAAATTCAAACACAAAATTAACTCATTTTCTTTTTGGAATTTTGACTTCCTCTATTCACCCCAAAAGTTTTCATTATTCACGAAAATGTCACTGGAAAATATTAAATAGGTCTTCGAAAATTATGTTTTACTCTATCATCCTCATCTTCATCTACTATTCACGAAAATGTCATTGCCATCAATTCACTCAACAACCATGAACAACTAATATGAATCTCTTAATGCATCAAAAAAATGATTTTCACTCATTCTATCTCATATCTTATCCACAAAAATTACATCTCTCTCAATTTCTCTCTATATTCATCCAGAAAATCTAAGGTTCATATAGCCATTCAAGCTCATGATTCCGGGTCATTAACAATTGAGTAGTTGTCTTGGTGAAGTTTTGTGTGCTTCGACAACTATGCAAGTTTTCTCAATGGTTTAAGGTATGAATCGAATTGACTTTCTGTGTGTTTTTAGAGAAGACTTTCGTGGAAGTCTTCCAACTTTTCTTTGTTGACAAAAAAATTTAGGAAAACTTCTCTAGAATTCTTTCCGGATAAACAAGTTAGTTTTGCAATTGACCGATTTGTGTCAGAAGTTTGACTTTCTGCATAATTCTTACCGGTAAGTCTTCCAACGGAAGACTTCCACGGAAGTCTTCTCAACTTTTACATTAATTCTGCTTACGGTCAGTGGAACTCTGCAACTTAAATTTAATTTAAATTGGAAGACTTCCATGTAAGTCTTCCAGATTTTTATTCTATGATTCTGGTCAAACATAAGGTAACGAAAGAAGACTTTTAGGGAAGTCTTCAGCGGAAGACTTCCCTGAAAGTCTTCAGCGGAAGACTTCCCTGAAAGTCTTCTCAACAAAAGTAAAATATAGTCAACTGCAAAAGTAAAATACACTGACTTTCACCGAACGTAAGCAGACTTAATGTAAAAGTTGAGAAGACTTTTCAACAAAAGTAAAATATAGTCAACTGCAAAAGTAAGCTACGCAGACTTCCACCGACTGTAAGTAAACTTAATGTAAAAGTTGAGAAGACTTACTGGGAAGTCTTCTGTAGAAAGTCAAATTTCTGACACATGTCGGTCAATTGCAAAACTAACATGTTTATCCGGGAAGACTTCCAGGGAACTCTTCTCAGGTATTTTCGAGATTTTTTGAATTTAAAGGTAAGCCAATATTTACAAAGAAAGACTTCCTTAGAAGTCTTTTGTAGAGGAGACTTCTCTGGAAGTCTTCCTTTGTAAATTTTCAATTGCAAAAATGACCTGAATAGAAGACTTCCAGGGAGGTATTCTCTAGGAAGACTTTCAAAAAGTCACAAAAGTCTTCTCTTGGAAGACTTTCATGAAAGTCTTCTACGACAATGTATAATAAAACTTCATTTTCTTCGAATTTAAAATAACTTTTTAAAATTTTATTTCTAATTCATCTGTTTTAGATAATATTTGGGGTTGTGAATGAAATTCATAACTTTATTGATGATAATTTAAAGGTTATCAAATATGTTATTAATGTTTCTAGCAAATGATAGAAGATTTTCTTGGAAGTCTTCTGGGATAATTTTTTTACCTTGATTTCTATGTTTGTAATGTTCTCTAATTTTGAATGCTGAAAATACCTAAGTCAACCAGAATATGGGTATGAGCGGCTGCCTTCATGTTTGGAGCAAATTGCATTAGCAAATCTGGATTTTATTACTAGTATAGAACTTAATGCTCAAAATAGATTGAAGTATTTATGTAACAATTGATATTTGGTGAATTTGGTTAAGTTTTCTTGAGAAGTATTCTCTCTTAGCCATAGTAAATTCGAATAATTGTTTTTGTGTTATTGTGTTTTGCTATTGAATTTGTATCAAGAACTTTGATAACGTCAAGTTATTTTGGCAAGATAGTATTGTAGACATGAATATATTTACCAAATTTTTGATTAATATATCTTTAACTTAGAAAAGAATTCACAATTAAAGAGTACACCTACAAATCACAAAACAACCATAAACAAAATTATTATAGATCATTCCTCTACAAAATCAAGTTTGGACTCCACTTAACATGAGCGAAGACTCCATCAGAAGACTTCCCCGGAAGTCTTCCAAGTCGTCTTAGATCTGAAAAACTTGCATATCCAAACAAAATAAATCAGTGAAAAAGACATGATATAAAAATGAGAAATTAATATAAAGTTTTTTTTTATGAAATACTTACTTGAAAGTCTTCTAATAGAATACATCCTGGAAAACATACTTGAAAGTCTTCTAGACCCTAAATTTACTATTCGCCCAAAGACTTCCGCGGAAGTCTTCTAGTGCATTATTTGTTGGAAAACTTTCGAGAAGACTTCCATAAAAATCTTCCAAGTCGTCTCAGATATGAAAAACCTGCATATTCAAAAGAATTTAATTGACTTCAAAACATTGAAAAGCTTTAAAAATAAGGTAAGAACTTAAAACAACAAAAAAAGTTTTCAAAAGTTAAGAGTTTTAAGCAACAAGAAGTTATCAAATGATAAAATATGATTTATAGATCTACATTTAAAGAACTGAAAGATGAGAAGAAGCATGAGATAAAAATGAGAAATTGATAGAAAATGTTCATATCTGTTATGAAATAAAATATATGGGAGAAAGCTCTACCATAAGACTTCCGCGGAAGTCTTCCAAGTCGTCTCAAATCTGAAAAACCTGCATATCCAAAAACATTCAGTTGACTTCAAAACACTGAAAATTGTCAAAAATAAGGTAAGAACTTAAAACAACAAAAGAAGAGTTTTCAAAAGTTAAGAACTTTAAACAAGAAGAGGTTACCAAATGAAAAAAAAATATGTAATTTATAGATCTACCTTTAAAGGAGTTGAAGATGAGACCCATGTGATGAAAAACTTGCAAAAATAAAATAAATAAGTGAGAAAAACAAAATAAATAAGTGAGAAACATGAGATAAAAATGAGAAATTGATATAAAGTTTGGTTTTTTAAGTTCAAACAGATTAGAGAGGGGTTAGATAGTTTTAGAATGAGAAAATTACATTTTGTTGCAACCATTTGAGAGGAAGAGAGATAATGAGTAATTTTTTTAATATAAACCTTAAGTTTACTATTCGCCTAGAAGACTTCAGCGGAAGTCTTCTAGTGCATTATTTGTTGGAAGACTTAAGTTACATATACCCTAAACTCAAAATAACTAACTAATTAGAAACAAACACTTCATAAAACTTAAATAAACTTTAAAATCTAAATTCATATCACTTAAAATATCTATAATTAGATGATTAGGATTTTTTTCCCAACCAAATTTTTTTTACGAAATTATTAAATTATTTCTAATATCTAATACACTAGATCTAATGGAAGACTTAACACTTCCACTGGAAGACTTATAGAAAACTTAACAATAGGCAGAAAATCTAAATTCTTCTAAAATTTTAAGCGGGAAATGGTAGTCAAGTCTTCTAGTAAGTCTTCTAGTGCATTATATCTTCGAAAATTTAAGTCTACTAAAACTCTAAAATCAAATATATTACTAAACCACATACACAAACTTTATTAAACTTAAAATAAATTTATAAAGTGTTTAATATATACAAAACTAAACACATATATGTCAAATTTAGTTTTTGAAAAAAAATTAAGATACCACAATCTAACCCTAAAACACACATACAATACTATAACGTAGTTACCAAACCCTAAACCAAAGAATATCATGACTAACTTACATTCACTCATCTATGTTGAAAACTATTTAATTTTAGAAAATCTAAATTTACATCATTTATAAATAATCACAGTATTAGGATTTTTTACTAATCAAATATTTTTTATAAATTTATAAATTACTTTTAAAATCTACATTATTTGAAGGGTATAATAGTAAATTACAATATTGTTTTTTCTTATATAGTCATGAGTGGATGTTTGTAATTTTACTAACCTTTTGAGTTATTTTTGTATTTGATTTAAGTTGAAGTACACTTTTATATTTAAAATCAAATTTTAAATCATATTTGGTAAATTCTCCCATTTTTAATCCACACCATTAATTCATGATGACGACAACAAGGTCAACGTATGATAAACACTATGGTTAATGAGAATGCTTTCAAAGATAAGGATTTTGGCAGTGGTACGCGACCAGATAAGTCTCATAAATTATTTTTATTTTAAAAGAAAAAAACATCTTAAATAATTTGACCAAAAATGGTATGATATCTTGACACAAAATACCTTCGCTATTGATTGGTTATTTCTTAACTTGACAAACTAGTATTTGTCATGATCTATATGTGGAAGACTGCTTTTCTATGAGTTATTTTTTTGAGTTATTGATAATGTTTATTGTATTTTTGAAGATTTTATTATTAGCGTTGATGTGATTAACAACTTTCATACAATCTCTGAACTTAAAAAATTATAAAGCATGTACATTAATCTTTTTTATCTTTATAAGATTTCTTTATTTTCTAAATTTTTATCTTTAAAAGATTTACTTATAATTATTATTTCTATTTTAGTGCTTTATTTTATTGTTATATACATAATTTATAATATAATTTTTAGAAGGGAGATTGCATTGTATAGCCTTCAAACAAATAATAATTTACTCTCTAGCCAAATGCCCTACTTTATCTATACACCACGTCTCTTTTATATAATATTGTCATATTGTCCTCACCAACAACCGGTAAACCTGCAAAATTTAAAACAACATTAATAATAATTATAGCCAAAAATAGGTAATAACTGGAAAAGTAAATCGTGGTATCTGTTATTCACCTATTAATCTTACTTTTTAATGGTTTATTTTGAGGAAAGTGATTTGGTTTCTTCTCAAAACTACCCAATTCTCATCGACAACTTGAGTGTTCACGTCAAAATAATTTTGTAAATAAGAGATCCTACTAGGTCTCAAGCAGCGAGGAAATAGCAAGGATTATGGGCTTGCAGACTTGAGTTTGGAGGAGAAGATGACACCGTAGAGAACTACGAGGTCACATCACAATTTCTAATTTGAGTTTCTTTAATGTCGCAGATCTCAAATTTTTCATTGTTATTTATTTTAAATTGTGATTGTATGTCACATTGTTATGGTATGGTGAAAATAATTTTTGTGGACCAATGACTGTGTGTATCGTTATGTCTGGAAAAAAGAATATGTGAAGAGGATGAACTCGCCGACTATACTATATGCAGTGAAAGAAAATTATAGTATAGTATGTGTTCTTTAGTGCAACTATTTATGTAGGGTTACTATACTATTTTAGATATAGTTTCCTCCCGCTCTTGTATTTATGTATTATTTTTGTGAAAGTGAACAATCTATACCTTCAATTTTGACATTTCTCCTTTTCACTATGTTAATTAATAAGTATTAAACTATTTTCCTGTTCTATTCTATTTAATGGTCGTAAATTATTACTCTTTCATTGATCAGCGGTGTCAGACGTCAAATTACCAAACTAATTAGTATGGAATGGTCTTGTATTTCTATACCATTCGAAAGAAATGGAATAACATTTACATCTTTACTTTTCATTGATATTGACAAACCTATATACTTCTTGTTATTCCGACTCAATCACCTACACATGTACGATTGGTACTATTATCACCATCGAATGTTTGGCAAATCCATTCTTTACCAATTTCTAGTCTACACATAGTCTATTCTACAATTCATATTCATATAGTATAGTTTAATATATTACATAGTATTATGTACTATTTTCAGATTTTGATAATTAAGTTTAAGGTTTACATTTGGGTTTAGGGTTCAGTAACTAGGGTTTAGGATTTAGTATTTAGAGAGAGGGATGAAGCTTAGGGTTTATAATTTAGTATTTAGGGGTTGGGTTTGGAGTAAGGTTTAGTATTTAGTTTACGGTTTATTGTGTGTACGATTTATATATGGGGTTTGGGTTTATACTTGGAGGTTAAGGTTTAGTTATTCGGATTAAAGGTTTAGTTATCATATGGGTGGGATGGGGTCAGGGTAATCTTGTCCACTATACTCCTATGTATTTCATAGTCCAAGTCTATTCCACATCTATAATATAGTATAGCGTTGCATAACTATGGATTATGATGTGAATGTTAGGTTAATGGATTTAGAATTTTGGATTTTGGATTTATAGGATGGGGTCAGAGTAATCTTTTCCACCATACTCCCATGTGTTTGGGAATGGGAACATTATTCTTAATTGTTGGTGCACCTGATCTATTATATATTAGCGAAATAGTATAGTATTCTAGTTAAACGGTTTATGGTGTTTATAATTAAGTTTAAGATTTATATTTGGGGTTTGGGTTTATATTTGGAGTCTAGGGTTTAGTTTATCTTTCGAATGAGGTTATAGTATCTCCATGCTGTCAATTACCAGTTGTACTCCATTCTTACGAATTTTTGTTTCTTTATTCTATATGCTTGTAAGAAAGCGCATAGTATGGAAAAGACATATACATGTAATCTTATATAACTAAAGAATACATATGGAAAACAACAGAAATTAGTGAAAACAACATCTTTTAGTTTACAGAAAAGAAAAGATATGCGTACAACTAACACATGATTTGTGTTTTCAAGGAGTCTACATAATATACTATATACATCCTACATACAACTATATATGAAAGTATGCATATTTTGTATGCGGTTAATACTAATGTAACGTGGTTTCCCTTCTTATTCTCTCAAGATGTGAACAATTTACTGTTAATATTAGCCATACTACGTCATTTATATATCTCTCTTTCACCTGCTACTTGTACGAAAGAGGGTTAAACCGGATCAATGGAAGCATAATTGTTACTTACCTAATTATGTCAAAATCATGTCATACACTTAATTTTCTCTCTAAACTTAGCCATTTCACAAATTCGCCCCTTTTTAGAATTTAATACCATTACATTTAAGTCTAAATATTTAATAGTTGAAATAATAAAACTATATTATATCTTTATAAGTTTACATACATTATAGATATGTACGTGACGCTTTAATAAGGGGAAATTTTCATCTTTACCACTTTCTTGGTACCATTATCATATTTATCACCACTAAAGAAACATTTTCAAAAATACATTCTTCATTAAGTGGCATTGCTCCTAATCACGAGTGTGAATCACCATCAAAATATGCATTTGAAACTCTATATTTTTCATCACATGAAACATTTTCACTTATCAAGCCAAATGATTAAGATCAAGTCTCCATTTGCAAGACTACACTTAATATGTTTCTTAATGAAGGTGAGAGTTAGTTGAAAAACTCGTTGGTTGATGCAAACAATTTGTATAGAACTTAGTCATTTCTTTCACACAGAAACATAAACAAGAATGAGAAATAAGAATCAGAACCAAGTACATAATAAGAACACACTTAGAAGCAACATAGAGAAAGGTAAGTAGGAATTATTTAAGAAAAGGCAAAGGCAGGGGTGGTCTTGACGTCGAGTTCCCAAAGTTCAAATGTCCCATTCACGAAATCGTAGTGAGCTCCTCTCAAGGCAAGCTTGCCCTTCTCCACTCTTTCTCTCACGAATGGGTAAGACAACAGATTCCCCAAGGTAACGTTCACCGCTTCCTGGAAACCCAAGGCGATCTCAGTTACAAACCCAACCCAAGACAGAAAACATAGACAAATATTATGTATTTTTATTTTCTTATTACGTACCTTTTCATAATGGGTGCACTGTTCCTCGAAGCTCAGGTCTTTAAACTCCTCCTTAATCTTGTTCTTGGCAGATGTACCGATCTTGACCCAGTTTTCTATGAAGATGCTGCCATTTCAAATCATTCAATGAAGTTAGTGAACCAATCTCTCAAGAAACTTTCTCATTCTTGATCATGTACTTAAAAGATATTTTGATTATATGATATGTTGCGATTTTGCATAGTTTTTCCTTTGTTATTTCATATATTTTTATGCATTAACCTTACATTTATTTGCATTTAGAGTTATTACATGTACACTTGCATCTTGTAGGTGTTGGATGAGCTATTTGGAGTTTTGGAGGTGATTAGAACACAAAAGGAGCAAAAAGAGACACTAATCGATCGATCCAGTTTTGATGGAAATCTGAATCGATCGATCTAAGAAATCCGAGAGAAAACGAGAAAAGTGATCGATCGATCAGAAATCAAGATCGATCGATTTGGTGAAGAAATGGACACCAATCGATCGATTCATTTAAATGAATAAAATGAATCGATCGATTGGTACAGCCTGTGTCACTTTTCATGTGCTGGACGAGTTTGGTGGATCAAATGGCCTAACTTTCTCTACCTTTTCTGAAGAGCCAAGTCTACATTTGCCTTGTAAAGGGTCAAAAGGTGTGTGCAAATGGGATAAAGTGGAAGAAACATCAATGAGTGTGTTTTATTTTAGATCTAGATCTTAACTTTGTAACATGGGGGGTGGGTTGTTCTTCACCTATAAATAGAACCCCAAACCCCATGGCAAAACACACCATCTCCTTCTGAGTCTTCTTCTGTCTAATAGAGTCTATCACTTTCATTTTAAGTCTTGTTTTGCATTCTATTTTAAGTTCTTGTTTTTAAACAATTGTTCTTAAGTGTTCTTGAAGTTTATGTTATAAAGTCTTGTTTTCTTTAGCTATTCTCTTCATCTACATTCTGATTCTTGTTTTCATATATTATATCATCTTGATTATGCTTCTATCCATCATGGGATTAAGTGTAAACAAGATGATTAGTGAGTAGTCATCCTTAGGATCAATGGGTTAGGTAGATTAATGGGTGGTTAGAAAAGAGTTAAGATGTTCTAATGGTAAAGTACTTAAATTTCTATGCTTACTAAGTGTTCTTAATGCTAGATTGATTTTGGCCATTTTAATCTAGATCCTAAGTGTTTGTAGGGCATCGAAAGTGTTTGCATAATGCTTGAAATAACTTAGTAATGCTCTAGTAAACAAAACGAACGGAAGTTGATGTTTAGATTGCTAGGTGGCTAGTAGACTAAATCTTAATGTATGTTTGAGTGAACAAAACGAACGGAAGTTGATGTTTAGTTCATAATTGCATAAGGGTTTCTACCATCGAAAGTGGATTAACCTATATTGAATGAGTTCTAGGCCTATAGAAAGATATGTTTATTTGAAGTTAGACACCTTGATTTAGAACTACCACCCTGAAATCGATTACCTAAGTACCCATTGGTTCTTCTTTGTTATATTTGTTTTAAAACTCGATTATTTCACATTGTTTCTTGCTACAACAAACCTCATTTGATTGCACTTAGATTAAGCCAAATGATCTGTATTCTTAGTGCTTAGAATCACTAGAGTTTGGATTGACACCTTAAGTACTACAACAACTTAAGGATTAAACTTATCCTACATCAAGTTTTGGCGCCGTTGCCATACTCTAGTTTTGATTTTGACATTAGGATTTGGTCATTACTTGAGACTAAGTCTTATTTTTCATTTTTAAGTTACTAATTCTCTATCTTCATCTCTCTTTGGATGACAGGTGCATGAACTTAAGAAGCAAAGGAACAACTAATCTTGCACCAAGAGTAGACAACATCAAAGCCTTAGAAAGAGAGTTGGGAAGACAGAGAAAAGAAAGAGAAAAGCAAGCCCACTTGCATAGATTGGGGCTGGAGATGGAGAGGAACCAAAACCAACCTGAAGGTGTCTATGGAGTTGATGATCATAGACAACACAACCAAGGAGTCCCTCTTGGAGCTGATCAAGGAGGACCTGGTCAAGGAGCTGCACACCTTAGGCCACAACATCAAATCCGCCAACCACAAGGCATTGGCACCTTTGATAAGCCACATATCCATGGGAGTAGCTTGGGAATTCGTGCACCAGCTGTGGGAAACAACAACTTCGAAATCAAGGCAAGCTTAATCAACATGATAGAAGGAAACAAGTACAATGGTCTGCCCTTGGAGGATCCAATAGATCACTTGCATCACTTCAACAAATATTGTGACACCACAAAGACCAATGGAGTTTCAGAAGATGCATTGAAGCTAAGATTGTTTCCATTCTCACTTGGAGGAAAGGCACACATATGGGAGAAGAACCTCCCAAGTGACTCCATAAACACTTGGGCAGAATGCACGGAAGCTTTCCTCAACAAATTTTTCTCAAATGCAAGGACTGCCAAGTTACGGAGTGACATCACAGGATTCAACCAGATGGATCTAGAGAGCTTTGGTGAAGCATGGGAAAGGTTTAGAGGGTATCAAGCACAATGCCCGCACCACGGCTTCAACAAGACCAACCTACTCAACATATTCTATAGAGGAATCTTACCTACTCATAGAAGCCGCCTAGATACTGCCAGCAATGGTCACTACTTGGGAAGAACTGAAGAAGATGCTTGGGAGCTGGTCGAGAACATGGCTCACAGTGACTCAATATACAATGATGAGTATGATAGGCACAACAGAGGAGGAGCAAATGAAGATGCTTCCACCAAGAAGGAACTAAAAGCCCTACAAGAGAAGATGGACATGCTGCTCAAGGAGAGAAACACTCATGCACAAGTCAACTATGTGGGAAACCAAGGCCAAACCCCAACTCCAATGTTGAATGAAGAAGAGGTGTGCTACATCAATGCCAATGGTGCATGGTACAAGAAAGATACAAACTTTCCTTACCAACCAAGAGACCAAGGAAACTACAACAACAACCAGCACTACCAAAACAACAACCAGCAAAAGCCACCATACAACAATCAACAAGGAGGATATCAACAAAAGCAAACATACCCACCCGGCTTCAACAACAAAAGCAACCAGTATACTCAAGGACCAGCCAGCTCATCACAACCACCACAACAAAACACAAGTATTGAGACAATGCTCAAGCAAATACTTGAATCTACCACTTCAACTAAGATGGAGATCAAAGATGAACTGAAGAAAATGAATTCACGAATTGAAGGGATTTACTGCGAGCTCAACACCAAAATCCAGAACTTGGAGAATCGGTTTGCTTCCTTTGCCTCCACCTCACAACGTCCTATGGGATCACTCCCTGGAAAATCAGAGCAAAACCCTAAGGAGACAATGCATTCCATCACACTTCGAAGTGGAAGGCAACTACCGAGGAAAATCCTCCTCAAGGATGATGAGAATCAAGGTGGGGAGGTCGCCATTAATGTTGATGATGAAGTGGTCATTGTAGATGAGAAGACAGATGAGGAGATAATGGAGAAAATGGCGGAAGCCAAAGGAAAGAGAAAGGTGGGAGAAGAGAAACCAGCTGAGAACAAGAATGATGCTACCACCACCACCAAACCAACTCCATTCATTCCACCTCCTTATGAGCCAAAGTTACCCTTTCCGGGACGATTCAAGAAGCAGCTGCTAGAGAAGTACAAGGCACTCTTTGAGAAACAGATGAGTGAAGTGCAGATCACAATGCCAATCATTGATGCATTTATGCTTGTTCCTCAATATAGCAAATTCTTGAAAGATGCTGTAGCTGAGAAGAAAAAAGAACTGGAGGGCATGACGGTCCTTACTCACGAGTGCAGTGCCATCATCAAGAGATTATCCATACCAAGGAAGCTAGAAGATCCAGGCAGCTTCACCTTGCCATGTGCCATAGGTCCATTGACCTTTGAGAAATGTTTGTGTGACTTGGGAGCAAGTGTAAGCCTTATGCCTCATTCTGTTGCAAAGAAGCTAGGTTTTACACAATACAAGAAGTGTAGGATATCATTGGTGTTGGCTGATCGCTCTGTGAAGCTCCCCATAGGAATCTTGGAAGATCTTCCAGTCAAAATTGGGGACTATGTGGTCCCTACCGATTTTGTGGTCTTGGAGATGGATGAAGAGCCTAAAGATCCCCTAATTTTTGGAAGACCATTCTTAGCCACTGCTGGAGCCGTTGTGAATGTGAAAGATGGCAAGATAGCTCTTCACCTGGGGGAGGGAAACACTCTTCACTTTGACATCAAGGACGTGATGAAGAAACCCACCATTGAAGGGCAGATGTTCTACATTGATGAGATGGAAGCCCTTGCTGATGAGTACCTAGAAGAGTTAGCACTAAAAGACTCCCTACAACATGCTCTCACCAAAAACAAAAAGGCTCAGCTCATTGAAGATGGAGTGAGCTTGGAGTATCAGAAGCTTCTCAATTCCCATAAAGAGTTAGTCGACAAAGGCATGTTCCTGGAACTGCCACAAACTGATCAACATGTCGCCTCGGTCGCTGTCAAAAAGGATGATTGGAGTGAACTCAAGGCTCCCAAAGTCGACCTTAAACCACTCCCCAAGGAGCTCAGGATTTACATGGCAGCCACACCAGAGGAGGGAGGAACTTCAATTCCACTTTCCGATCCTAAACCAGCCTGATCCAAAGAAAAAGGAAGTCAAGCTAGAGACTTAAAACAAGCTCACTTGGGAGGAACTCCCATGTCTATCCCTATATATATATTTGTTTTATTTGTGTGGTTTTCTTTTGTGTGTTTAATAAGTGTGTTTGATATTTATTTTTAGATGACTCTCCATATCAAGGAAGAAGGATGTCCACTAAATCAAAGAAGAAAGATACCATCCACCAAAGCAACAAATGTTAGAATTATCCAGCTCCTTCCAGCAACTCCAATTAGCTAAGTGTCTCTCCAACTATTGTAAATATATAGCTTTCATGTTTATTTCTTCTAGTCCTCTTCTTTCACATTGCTCTCACACAAGAGACTGTGTGAAGTAAGTGTGGGGGGAGAGTTTACCTATTCATTAACTATTTCCATAAAAAAAACACATAAAAATTAAAAATTAAAAAAAAAAAAATATATATATATTTGCATTTAGATTGCATTCATGCATTGGGAGCTTACCTTACGAGGAATACAAACCTTGAAACTCTTCTTGAAACTTGTTTTTGTGTGAGATTTGACATTCTTCTTGAAACCAACTCCAAATGAACTTAAAGCTAAATGAACTTAATCTTTCTTGCTTATGGGTACTTGTATACTTGATCATGGATCATAAACATTTGGGTTTGATTTTATCCTTCTACCATTCTTAGACAACCCAAATGGCACCTCCTCACCCTTAAAACCCTTACCATTCTTTGAAGCCTAATCATATTTGTTGAGTGAGGTCTCTTTTGATAGCTTGTCATGTGCAAAAACTTGAGAGTATTAGAGGCGACATTGGTTGTTCTTATGTTGGGCTAGCTATAAAACCTCTTGAGAGCTAGCAATTAGGTTGGGAAGTCTGGTATTGTTTTACAAAAATCTATCTTGGGTATAAAAGGGGTATGATAAGTGAAAGAGATGAACCAAAGAGAGAAAAGAAAAGAATGAACAAAAGAAAAAGAAAATCAGTCTCTAGTTGGTTCAAAAGAAAAAGATAAGAAAGAGTTCACTGGATGAGTAAAGAGAGTGATCTTAACATCTTTGGGATGAATTAATTTCGAAAATTAACACCAAGAAAAAAAGGGTAGAGTTGAAGATCATCTAGGAAAAAGGGAAGAATAAGAACAATCAATGTATGCATAAGTTGTCTCTTTTCTTAGATTGATTTTGCATAATGATCATGCTCCTACTTTTGAGTGTAAGCCACTAAAAAGAAATGTGTTTGAACCCCTCTTACATGCTCATTAAACCATTTCACTTACCAAGCCAAATGATCGAGATCAAGTTTCCATTTGCAAGAATTCACCTTGTTAGCTTATGCTTAATTGAATGTGAGAGTTGGTTGTGAAGTAATGTCGATTGAGGATCCGTAAACTTGTGTAAAGCTATGAGTTCAGGAAATGTATACCTCGGTTCTTAGCTCCCATTTTCATTATCTCTCCCTTTGATCTTAATTAAAATTACTTGAGGACAAGTAAAGGACTAGTGTGGGGGAGTTGATATGTTGTGATTTTGCATAGTTTTAGCTTTGTTATTTCATATATATTCATGCATTAATCTTACATTTATTTGCATTTAGAGTCTATTACATGTTCATTTGCATCTTGTAGGTGTTGGATGAGCTATTTGGAGCTTTGGAGGTGATTAGAACACAAAAGGAGCAAAAAGAGACATCAATCGATCGATTCAAATACATAGGAAAACTCAATCGATCGATCCAAGAAAGCCGAGAGAAAACGAGAAAAGTGATCGATCGATCAGAAATCAAGATCGATCGATTTGGTGAAGAAATGGACACCAATCGATCGATTCATTTAAATGAATAAAATGAATCGATCGATTGGTACAGCCTGTGTCACTTTTCATGTGCTGGACGAGTTTGGTGGATCAAATGGCCTAACTTTCTCTACCTTTTCTGAAGAGCCAAGTCTACATTTGCCTTGTAAAGGGTCAAAAGGTGTGTGCAAATGGGATAAAGTGGAAGAAACATCAATGAGTGTGTTTTATTTTAGATCTAGATCTTAACTTTGTAACATGGGGGGTGGGTTGTTCTTCACCTATAAATAGAACCCCAAACCCCATGGCAAAACACACCATCTCCTTCTGAGTCTTCTTCTGTCTAATAGAGTCTATCACTTTCATTTTAAGTCTTGTTTTGCATTCTATTTTAAGTTCTTGTTTGAAAACAATTGTTCTTAAGTGTTCTTGAAGTTTATGTTATAAAGTCTTGTTTTCTTTAGCTATTCTCTTCATCTACATTCTGATTCTTGTTTTCATATATTATATCATCTTGATTATGCTTCTATCCATCATGGGATTAAGTGTAAACAAGATGATTAGTGAGTAGTCATCCTTAGGATCAATGGGTTAGGTAGATTAATGGGTGGTTAGAAAAGAGTTAAGATGTTCTAATGGTAAAGTACTTAAATTTCTATGCTTACTAAGTGTTCTTAATGCTAGATTGATTTTGGCCATTTTAATCTAGATCCTAAGTGTTTGTAGGGCATCGAAAGTGTTTGCATAATGCTTGAAATAACTTAGTAATGCTCTAGTAAACAAAACGAACGGAAGTTGATGTTTAGATTGCTAGGTGGCTAGTAGACTAAATCTTAATGTATGTTTGAGTGAACAAAACGAACGGAAGTTGATGTTTAGTTCATAATTGCATAAGGGTTTCTACCATCGAAAGTGGATTAACCTATATTGAATGAGTTCTAGGCCTATAGAAAGATATGTTTATTTGAAGTTAGACACCTTGATTTAGAACTACCACCCTGAAATCGATTACCTAAGTACCCATTGGTTCTTCTTTGTTATATTTGTTTTAAAACTCGATTATTTCACATTGTTTCTTGCTACAACAAACCTCATTTGATTGCACTTAGATTAAGCCAAATGATCTGTATTCTTAGTGCTTAGAATCACTAGAGTTTGGATTGACACCTTAAGTACTACAACAACTTAAGGATTAAACTTATCCTACATCATTATATTAGCGTTTTGAGATTGGTTACCTCTTATTAAGAGCTGCATCATCTTTAATGGACATGAGTGCCTCTTTCCACCACAACGGCTGTGACCAATCACTAGAATGTTCTTCCACCTGATAATGACAAAACATTACATTAGAAATCTTAGGGTTCAAACTAGGTCACGTCAGGTTTTCACTAGGTATCTTATGGCCGACCATGTTAGATCAAAAAGAGCAAGACAAAGAAAATATCTCTAAGAAACAATTATATCGAACATGACCGTTAATTAATTTATTACGTAGTTGAGTTTTGTATTGGATATTCCATAGCCGCACCAGTACCAGAGTGTTGGGTCTGTAAGTTTCCAAAGACAAAGCCTGTGTTATTCAACCACTAATAAACAACTTGTGATGTTTTGTGTGAAGATAATTAGAAAGACATGAAAAGACTTGTCAAAAGGTGAACCATGTTTGAATGTTTCTAATGACAAAGGCTTCACCAGGTTGGAAATTCAAGATGTGAGAAGGGCTAACTCGGGAATCCGAACAAGCAAACACCAGAAACTGCAAAAACAATTTCACACTTGTAAAAGGATATCTATCAAGCAGTCTTAACACTCTCCTTTCTAGAGTTAGGGTTCTCTATTTTTTCTTCTTTTTTTGGGTGTTAGTAGCTTGCCCATGAAGTTATCATCTTTACTGGACTAATCATTTTCTTATGTTTCATAACCTTTTTGGCTAAATAGAGAAAAATGAAACGAGAAAAGGAAAACAAGCAAAGGAAAAGATTGAATAAAATCAAAACCTTGGGGTTCTGGCTCTTGGCAAGTGCATTGTACAACGAAGGTTTCTTCCTGGAAATTTATGAAACCAACACTATAATGAGCAAGCTTTTAACATATACACATTTAAAAATATATACTAAAAACTATTTTCCGTATTATGTTCTTTTGATTAGGTAAGTAGATTAGTTAAATAGTGTATTATGCTCTTTTGATTAGGTAAGTAGATTAGTTAAATTGTTTATAAGCATTATTATTAATATACAAGTGTGGGGGAAAAGGTGGATTTTATCCATTTTAAATGTATACTGAAATTAGGAATAAAACTTACAAATATTTGTGAGTCTTGAAATGGATAAATCCGGATTGGATTCGTTCTACGGCATCTGATGACTTGTTGGATTTATGTTCCTCTAGCTCACAAAATAACTTCTTGATCTTTGCGGCCGCCACGTTCCCGAGATCCGATTTATCACTGCAAATTAATTCACTTTTTCATATTACATACAATTTAGAGGACAGACTTTTGTATGTACCCAAGAATAATGAGTCAATGTCCAGTATATGGAGGCAATGATCTAAGGTTTCGAATCACTGAAAGAGAGAGTGTTTGTGTGTACCTGAGAAGCTCTCCTAGTCTTTCAAGGACATCTTCATACGACTCGGTCGACATTTCTTTTTGTTCTACAAAAATAAATAATTTAGAATAAAAAATACAAAAAAATCGTTGGAAAACTTTACCAAAAAACATGCGTTAAATGCATAGTTTCTAGACGGACCTTGAGAGGTGCTTTCGAAAACAAAGGATTCAGAGAGAGATACTTGAAATAAATACAAACTTTACTTGATATGGTAGGAGATGCTCTCTACTCCACCATTTATAGCCGGAGATCAGTCACTTTTCATAACGCGCAAAAAAATTATATGCTTAACTTGTCTATTTTTAAAAAGGACAGTTCGTTATATAAACAGTACTTTTGGTTAAAGCAGCTTGAAAGTTTAAAAAATTATACAAAACGTTTTGCATGCAGGAAACGAAACACCCACCAAGTTGGAATACTCTTTGGAGGAAAATAAGAAGACGACAATGGACCAATGGTGAATTTATCAATTTTCTTCTGTCTCCATGTTCTTAATCCGTCAAAATTCTGCTTTCAATTATTTTGCCTTTTTAAATGCCAAAGGTAAGAACCGCTTACTAAATTATTCTTTGCAGCTGCTGAGATTTGAATCTAGCTTTAATATTAAAGTAGAAAGTTTTACTACTAGAAGTAGCAGCTCCGCCATAATTGTTTCGACCATACGTCCATGAGTCCATCTTAACTTATGTAGTAGATGAGGGAGATATTACCAAATAAATTCGCTTTTGCATTTAATTTTGATTAACAGGCCGTCATATGTATGGACTAGTATCTCGGCGGCACGAGAGCTATTGTTATTGGGTATCAGGCAAAAGATTTACTCAGGACATAAGATTAAAGTTCGGGAGGATCCTTGGATCTTGATAATACCAGCCAGACCGGCACATTTATCTGTTTCAGTTTTAAATCCGAATATGAGAGTTAACGAATTAATAAACCAAGAGACGAAGGAATGGGATATTGATCTGCTGACAAATTATGTCAATTCAGCCGATATTACTCTCATAAGGAGCCTAGCTACGAGTACGACAAATCACATAAACACTTTCTTTTGAAGCTACACAAAGAATGGTCAATATACAGTTAAATCAGGCTACTGGGTTGTCCGAAAATTCCTAAGAAAAGATGTGGATGGAGGGAAATGCGAACGTAGTATAACCGATCTCCAAGCCTTTGTTTGGAACGTAAAAGCACCTCAAAAGATGTGTCACTTCATATGGCAGTTGAATAACATGAAATTTGACGGTCAAAAAATTTGAATTATAGAAACATGAGATGTGATAACTACTGTCCGAGATGTGGAGAGCCCGAAGAAACAGTGACACATGCTATCTTTGAGTGCCCTCCTGCCCTGCAATTGTGGGCTTTATCATCGGCGCCCTCGGGTCAAGACACGTTTCCACTACCTAGTATTTATGCTAACATGGACTACCTTTTTGGAGGATGGATGAAATTGATGTATCCGATTGACACATGGATCCTTATCCTTGGTTAATTTGGTATATCTGGAAGGCCCAAAACGATAAGCTATTTAGGAGAATTGATCGAGATCCCATGGAGCTAGTAAGATATGCAGAGAGTGAATGCTTTGCATGGTTTAGTGCTAATGAAACGGCAAATCTGACCTCTAAAGACCATAAGGATGAGGAATCACATGCCTTAAGCCTGGAGAATATTTTTATGGTAGACGACGGTTCTTGGAACGCTGAGGATGACTTTAACAATTGCGGGTGTGTGTGGAAAAACTGTAGCGCGAAAATCGAACTTATGGGGACATGAAACCTGCGAAAGCGAGAGACGGCACTACACTCTGAACTAGAAGCTCTTAGATGGGCAATGGAGAATATGTTGCAATTTTCATCATGTCAGCGATATGGTACAGATTGTAAGGACGTTATCGCTATGATAAAGGACGGAACCAGAGGCATGGCTGAGTTTTGCAACGGAATTGGAGGCCATAAAGACGTTGATGATATGCTTTCCAAGTTTCGAGATAAGCCACATCCCAAGGGCGCACAATGGAATTTCAAACGCTCTGGCCAAAAACCGT
The DNA here is from genome assembly GCA_905132765.1 of Moricandia arvensis. Taxonomy (NCBI): domain Eukaryota; kingdom Viridiplantae; phylum Streptophyta; class Magnoliopsida; order Brassicales; family Brassicaceae; genus Moricandia; species Moricandia arvensis. The sequence continues at coordinate 19,691 of CAJHQP010005950.1, forward strand.
TCTTTCCATAGAGATCTTTGTTATGTTGATTGTTTTATTCCGGTCTGGCTTTCCAGACTACCTCAAGTATGAGTAATAGAATAGCCATTTGATGCAAAAAAAAAACTTATGTGATAGATGATATTGTATTAGGAAACCAACTGAGATCGAAAACCAGAGATATGAGATCAAACGGTGGAGTGGTACAAAATTATGAAAATTATGAAAATCTGATTATAGAAAGTCACGAAAAATATAGAAAATTGTCGATATTTTCAATATCATTACTCATAAGATACATAAATTTAGTCTAAATTACCATTGTTTGTTGCTTGGAATATTTTCGTTTGTGGATCCAAGCACTAGAAGAAAAATCTCATGCGCAAAATATCAAACATGTAGAACTCTAGAATACTTGATGGTATAGTATTTTCAAAAGATTTTCTGATGCAACTCTGAAAATAATTATTAGACAAAACGTCATATATGGAAGCAGTTAAAATAGAGAGAAATCGACCAAGTACAAAAAATGGATATGTAAAATTCTCTTGACATAATTTCAGACCGATATAAATTACGTTGAGCTTTAGCCTAAGACTTTATTTTTATTTATTTTAAATCAGTAATCTTAACCGATCGTGATGTAGCTTTATTGTTAAAGTTAAAATCTTGATACATTGTCTACAGTTTTTTTTCATGTTTTAGTTTTTTTTTCTCTTAAAGCAATTATTAAAGTATTTTTAAAATTATAGCATATTTCTACATCAAAATAACATACAACTACAATTATGAAAACTAGAGACTAAATCATACAGTTACATTTCTACAATTACAATCCAATTAATCATCCCACATATCTTTATTTATGCATCTCATCTTTGTCCAAAGACATTCCTGACCTTCTAGATATCATTCCAATTTTATTGGATGTATCTGAGAAAACTTCTATTTCGATATCACCCTCTTGGTAAAAAATAATAATTTAAAATAAATTCACTTATCTGTTCTTCAAGTTTTGATCTTCCATCCTAACTACATTTATTTTTTTTCTTTACAATTTGGACATGTATGGCAATTCGTTCCCAAATTATATCCATGTGTACTATATGAGACACTGAGACAAAGAATAAAAATGTAAAAGACCTGAGAATATAAGGATGTCTTCTCGTTGGAGCAATAAAACAAAAATGGTTCCTCCCAAAGGAGCGTTGAATCTTGAGTTGAAATTATCAATTTGTAGGTTATGTTACTTTCTAGATTGATAATCTTCACAGTTTTTCTCTTCATTTTAAAATCTTCAATTTTGGGAGCCCATCAACCGAATTCTGATCATCCAACCATGAATTAAAAGCATAATCACCCACACAAATATATATACATATGTTTCATCTTTCGTACTAATACAATTTGCTAATCAGTGTACCACTGTATTTGTTACGTGGGAAATAATACTCTACAGACATGGTATACGTCTTGAGAGTAAATGAGCAGTAATGATGGTTTTGTTTTTCATGGTTCTAACTTCTAAAAGACAGAATTAACTTCTTCTTCTAAAGTATAAAAGGGTACAACATGATGGTGTTTCACATAAATTCTACTAACCAGAAGGACGATTCACAAATTACCCAACGAAGAATATGATGATACACAAATTACCCAACAAAGAATACGATGGTTTTGTTTCATAGATTGATCATAGAAAGATAAGGATGTTTTTTGGGTCACAGTTGATATAGTACACTTGAGGGATATGAAGGACTGAAGGGGACTAGAAACTTCAGAGGAAGCATTTCACCCTTCCATACGGAATTCAAAGCTTTCATTTACACTAAGGAATGTATGAAATTTTTTAGACAATCCAGGGTGACATTTGCGACTGATTGTTCTCAGTTGCTAAAGATGACTGCCTAAGGAAGTATCGATTGACACTCATAGCATATGTATTGATCGACAGTAACTCCTTGCTCACATGCGACAGTTGGAACAAATACTTAGTCATCTGATTAGACTCGCAGCGAGAGCTCGATATCTTACTATTGCATTCGAGTTCTAGGGCGATTTATCACACATCCTTAACATCTATATATAATAACTGTATTGCATGAAACCCTAAGTCTAGCTATTTATTCATATTGTCACAAACCAAATGCTTAATCAGTCACTATTATTTACTGCTTTATAGTTTAGTACCTAGCTTAATCATAACATATGTCTATTGGGGTGCCCACGCTCCATGTGGATTCGATTCCTAAGTACTACAACTGAACCACTTATTTGAGAGAGAAAGTTGCTCATAGAGTAATTTGAGTAATATCAAGCTCTTTGGCAATTGCCCTATATGGCATTAACTTGCTCTTGAGCATGATGAGGATGCTCCATTTAGAGTCTCAATCTATCCAAGTGAAGAACCTTTTTCTCTTCTTTCCTTTGTTAAATCCATTATTAAAAAACTAATATCTTAAACACTTTGTAGATTAGTAGAGAATTTTTTCTTCAAGTTCACCTAGCATAGGCAAAGAAAAAAGTAAGGAAGTGAATAACAAAAAGGTACACGACTTAGGTTTAATCAAAAACCAAATCTCAATGCTCAAATAAATCCTAGGATGGCTATGGTGCCAAAACTTGATATGTAATTTTTTTAATTAAGTACACTCTAGATGCTAGAGCAATTATGTCATTGTGGGTACTTAATAGTCAATCAAACCGTAGAATGATTCAACACATCTCATATGTAAAAAATAATGTTAATCTAACACAAAACATCTTTAATCATCCTGATCTACCTAACAAATGAATCTAATAAGCGACCACTCATTAATCTCCATGGAAATTCTTAAACACATGCTAAATTTAAGAATAAATATGGTAGATAAAAATTTAATCATAATAAACACAATATTTTGTGGAGAAAATACTTAAAGTTCCAAAGTTGAAAAGTTTACAAAGTGTTCTTAAAAGAAAATGAGTCATATATATTTTATCTCTAAGATTATTTATAGTAACTTCAACCTCGAACCAGATCAACTCAAAAACAAATGGGTGAGTATCCGCAGTCGACCACTTGAGATTGGATCTTCCTGGTTGGATTCCACGGACGATTGTGGTCCACGTTCGTCGTCAGTGGTTACTCCTTGGAGATTGGCTGGCCATGCCTAGATTCCACGAGCAAGCCAGGTCTGCGGGAACCATACCCGATTCGACCTCCTTCTCTCGATCCTTCATGCTCCTCGACCGTAGACGGGATTGGTCTGCAGCCATAACAGCCAGCCTTTCCTTGTTTTACTAAGTGCACCTAAATGATTAGTAAAACAATGCAAAATCACAAGCCATCACAACACCAGCCACTTTTTTCAAGGATGATACTCGGCCATTCAAGTGAAACAAGAGGACAGACCACAAGTTTTGTGTGATCATGTGTATGACATAATCAAAGCGGGAGAAGGAGCACTTAATGGGGCACCCATAGTTTATAAATAGTCTTTTGAGATTGTGATTTAGCAAATTGGATTTTTTAGGTCTTTCTATTGTGATTTACTGATCAAACCACTTATATGTATCTAGTTTGATGTCATGGAACATCAAAGGTTTTTCAAGGGGTTGCAACACCTTCTATATGAACCAGAATGGAAGGCGTCTGAGATTAAAAGCATTAACAACATTTTGGAACAAAGATGAGCTGCCATACAAGACTCCCTCATCCTTAAAGAGCAGTATTTGTACTCAATTTTTTGGACGAGGGGGTAACGTGATACAAACCAGCAGCCATGGCAAGCAAGAGGAGAGCAAGGCCAAGAAATAGTCTTTACAAAATGACTTTTAACATGTCGACATCATCCTAGGATAAAACAACTCGTTATGTATACTAACAAAAAGTTTTTAAAACATTTGTTGTTTGAGTTTGGACATGATAACCCGATATGGATCATGTTAGAAATTAGAAAGGTTGAAGGCTACACAAAGGCCAAAAGGCAGTATGGTGACCATATCAATTGACCACCTGACCATATAGTAGAGTGTTTTGAGTTGGGGTCGTGATGATTTGAATGATGGACAAACATACTCATGCTTCACCATATTGGACTAGTTTGGCCACCTGAATATCCAATGATATTCATAGTCGTTTTTGGAAAGATAATTATACTTGCTGTCCAGTCTAAGCTAAGAGCCCATGCCAAAAGTCAAATATCAAGGCGCATGTATGGTAAAACTGGCGAGAAGATGCAATCATATTAGCTAAACAATAGGAGCCACTCTAGGTGTTGTTTGCCTCAGTTATAGACCAATAAGGTGTCTGATACATGTGAGTTCACTATAAGTCTTTGTGTTTGAGACTCTAGGAGAGCCAAATGTGTATTTCAATTTTAATAATACATTGTCCAAAGATACAAGTACATTAGATTTGAGCAAGAATGGTTTTATCATTCTATAAACTCTAAAACTGTGGAAAAAATCTATTAAATGAGAAGAGGATAATACATGATTAACCTCAATTGCAAGAGCCTTGAGCCAATTTATGATCCATGTAAGATACTGATAAAGGCTACATTTATTGGGCTATTTGGATTCCTTAATGGTCTGATCCATGAAGTATTGAATAGAGAGACTATGGGCTCTTGATGCGGCCTTGTTCATACACTTGCACTGATTTTCTTCCATCTTAAAAGTCTACCAATATTCAACCAGAAACAGCCAGATAGCCATCTGAAAAGATGGTTTGGTCGGGGAATAAAGTTTGGTCGGTAAATGGGAATGTTGAGAAATGAGCTGGAAATTGAAGATAGAGAACTAAAGCTCGATATGGATCATAAGGAAAATCATCATCAACCAAATGAGCATAGGTAGAAACTTGGTCAGAAAAGAATCAAGATGGGACGAACTCAAAAACGACCTGATCAAGAAGGGTCTTATCAGCCATGAAGAAAAAAGACCGGCCACGTTGGCTCATACTTGGTCGTATTGTCTTCTTTAAAGTGTATTAGAATTTTAATTGAACAACCTAGAAATGGGTTTGGTTATTTATAAACCAATAAGAACTTGTATTAGGATTTGGTTCTGTGAAATCAATTAGAATTAGTACTTGGTCTTCATATTAGTAATAGGATTAAGGTTTTCTAGTTAGGGTTTTCACCATATTTTGTATTTAAGCTTATGGTGAGACCTGAGTTGTAATTTAGCACACAATTATCAACAAATTAAAGCTCTTAAGCTTCAAACTCGTCTTTTAGGAGACTTTATCTTGTTCCTCTTTGAAGACCTTTAATCACCATAAGAGAAATCTTCCATTAGAAGATATTCAATGCTACAAACGAGGGTACACTCGTAGGTTACTGATTCAAAAAAAAGGTAATCTACAACCCAATTGTGAAGATATTCACGTCCAAGAGGTGCCAATAATCTTTGGATTTCATTCAGCCCACCTTCAGTGATATAAGGGACAAGACAACTCAACCAAGACCGTATCAAGGGTAGTGTGATGCAAACCAGCATAACTGACAAGCAAGAGAAGAGCAAGTCTGAGCTTATTCTTTGGCCGAGGACTTTCAAACCTGGTCACATTATCCTAGACCAAAGCAACTTATTATGCATACTAACAATAACTCTTTAAAATACTTGTTGTTTGGGTTTGGACTAGATAACCTAAGATGGACCATGTTACAACTTGGAATGGTTGAAGGTGACCCAAAGGGCAAAAGGAAGTATGGTGATCAAATCACTTGACCACTTAACCATATGGAGAAGTTTAGTAGAGTGAGACTGATTTGGGGTCGTGATGGTCTGAGGGATGGCTGAACATACTTATTCTCATCCATAATTAGTTTATCCGTCCGACTATCCAATGATGTTCATTGTCATTTTTGAAAGCTGATGGTGCTTTATGTCCAGTCTAAGCTGGATCACATTCCAAAAAGTCAAAGATTAAGGTGTTTGTATGGAATAAATCGAGAGAATATCATTAAGAAGCTATCAGATCTGAGCTAAACAAAAGAAGAGCTTCTTGCTCTAGGTATTGTTTGCCTCGGTTATAGTCTAGTAAGATATCTGATGCGTGTGAGGGCACTACAAGGCTTTGTGTTTAAGCCAGGAGGAGAACTGAAAATGCACATCAATGTTAATAACACAGTGGCCAAAGGTACACCTGCGTTAGAGTTGAGCAAGGATGGTTTAATATTCCACAGCTTTGAATTTGAGGAAAAAGCTTTTTAAAGGAGGAGGGGATGATAAAACATGGACCAGCCTCAAATGCAAGGGTTTATTGCCATTTTATGAACCAGCTAACCGCTGATCAAGGCTTGTTGTAATGTACTATTTGGCATGAACCATGAAGTATTGGATCGATAGAGACTATGGGTTCTTGATATGGCCTCAGTTACTTTTTTTGAATGTTGCTAGACTATAAATTTTAAGTAGACTTCATTAAAAGTATGTTATGTGAGACTCAGATGTACATTTTCTAAGATATGAAATATCTGAATATCTAAAAATGTTAGAAAAATTACATATTAAAAGTCAATTAAAATTAAGCTAAAATATAAAGCAACCGACTCTGGTGGCTTTCTCAGCGTTGTAGTCAGGGTCTCTTTTAAATTTTCATTGATTTGCCTCTCTAGATTTTCAAGTTTTGATATTTTTCCTTTTTGGAAGAAGAAACCAACATTTGATGATCACTTATCCAGATCCGGTCATATTTAGATCGAAGAGAGTTTGTGTATGTCGGATCTGATGAATTAACAAAGCGGTTTTGAACGCTAGCACCTTTAATTTGTATTTATCCATTTTTCTTGCTTGATCTATTTTTTAGCTCCCCGGAACTGTTTGCATGTCATCAGTTTTTCTTTTGCTTCAGTGAAGATGTGTTTGAATCCACTCAGGATCAATCTCTCACCCCTACTCTTTCCGTGGAGTTCAATGTTACCTGTTTGGTACATTCGCTTTGAGATTCTACTTCACAGATCTGATCGATTTCTTGTTTCTTCCTTTAAGATTCTATCTAAGTGTGTTGCTGCTATTCTCTTGGACCTTGCCATTTTCGGGAGATTGGTATGTCTTGCTGAAGTAGAATCTTCATTCTGAATGTTATGGTAAGTATTATGCTTTGAAGGCTCATTTAATTGATGGTTGGCTGGGGGCATCTTTGATTTTCTCTGGTCTCCATCAATTAAGAAGCTTCAATGGTTTGTGCGCTTGCTCTTGGATTGTTTGTATTTTTATCTCATATTATTGTTTTGAAGTCATTTTCTGTTTGATCTTAATCTTGTTATGTTCTTAGTTCTTTCATTTGGTCCTTGTCATCTTATGCTTCCCTATATTAGGGCTTAGCTTTGTTTCAGCTTTGTTTCCAGAGAATTTTCTCATATCTTCGTCTTTGCAATGATCTTATTCTTGTTCTGTATAATCCCAGATGTTCAAAAAATCAATCTTTTGAATCTATAACTTTATTTGAATCTAGAAGTTTATTCTAACATAAAATACTTATTTAAGATTAGTAGATATAAATCTTAATTTTGGTAGGGGAATATGAAAACCATATAAAGATAATACATACAAAAAGATTAAAATTTTGAGAAAGAGATGAGCCAAAGAAATTTAAAATCATATTCGAGTAGACTTTCATGAGAAGTATGTTGTATACAGTAGTTTCATACCCGGAAAATTTGAGTATCTAAAAACGTCACAAATTGCTTCAAACTTGAAAAAAAATAATGAAAAACATAATTTTGTAGGTAAAATATTAGCAAAACAATCACACATTGTTTGAATCTATCTTTATTTTGATATAAGCAAAAAAAATACATATTTCAATTTATCGATCTAAATCTAACTTTTGTGGAGGGATAGATGAAAGCCATGAACGAGAATATGTACAAAGAAAAGAATGAGTTTTGAGTAAGACATGATACAAAGAAGTCTAACGTCACATTGTAATAGAGTTGGTCATCTTAAAATTTATAGTTTACTAAACTTTATAAAAGTCTGCTTTATTGGATGATTTTCAGATCTAAAAATCTGAATATCTAGAATATGTTTGAAATAGCTTCACATCTGAAAAAAATTGAAACTAGAATCAGATATTTTAGGCAAATGTTCTTTATAAGGAGACCAATAAACAACTAGATTGGGGGATTTTGTTAAAGTTTCCATTTTAGCACCCTTCTTTTGAAGTCTCATAAACTTAAAATCACCAGATATATTTGAAGAATGTAAATAAAAATGATACACATTTGGATACACATTCGGTCAAAATAAAATTAAGTTTGAGCCATATTAGATACACATTTTCTAAATTATTAATCTATCACCTAATCTCCATTAAAGATTACTGTTATTGAAACACCATTGTTTTAAGAATAGAAACAAAAACCTAAAAATCCCAACTCGTTAATTTTAATCCCCTTTTAGAGCCTAACTCACATCTTATCATTCCAACTGAAACTCTAAATCGTCTCTTCTACAAATTGATTTTGTCTTTTTTCCTGTTTCGTTCTGAAAATATAAATCGTTTCTTCCTGATATGGTGATGAGGAATAAGCCTTCTCTATGTTGAGGCAGGGGTAGAGAATCATAAACTCAACTTGTTTTTGAATGTGATGAAATAGAGGAGGAGGAGGATGATAATGTGAGTGTAGACAACAGTGGCTGGAAGGAGGATAATATGCATGATCATGTATCATCTTATGATTATGAAAAAGATGTGAGAAGGGAAGCTCATGAGGATGCATCATCATCTGATGAGGTTTTAGCTTTGGTAAAACACTTTCATTTGCATCAGAGTTCAAGCAAGCTTTTCTTAGGTATTCTCTGAAAACAAGATATGATATCAAACTATACTTATCAACAAAAATAAAGCTCGGTGTTGTTGTTCTGACACTGAGTATGATTACCCTAAGAGAGTGTATTATTCATATGAGAAAAAGGATACATAAACTACAAATAACGGTTTATGTGAATGAACACACGTGTGTTCACTTTGGTTACTCAAAAATGATGAAGAGTTCATCAATTGCACAATTGTTTGCGGAAATTCTTAGGGTGAATCCTAAGCTTGCAACAAAGGAAATTGGTGAAAAGATCAAGAAAACCTATAACTTTACGATTACTAAAGTCCAATGTCAAAACCTAAGACTAGAATCACAAGGAAAATAAGAGCAATCCATGAAACACACTTTTCTTGAATATGGGATTATGAAGCAGGGATTCAGAAGACTAATCTATGAACTATAACAGAGATAATGACCATTTCCGGACCAATACCAAGAAGCATGCAAAGGTTTTAAACATATCTACATTTTTTTGCAGCAAAATGTGCGGTTTGGAAGTCGACTTGTAGAGCGATCATAATGACTATATAGTGCATTCTGAAATGGGATGTGAAAGGCGGTTGAAAGAGATAGAGTTAACAAAAATGTGCATAATGTATTGGCAAGTCGTGGAGATTGAAAAAGACTTTAATTGACATTTGTGAATCACCTGAAAGTGGATTTAATACTCAGTGATGAGAGCAACTTCACATTCATATCAGATAAGCAACAGGTGAAGAGATTGGCATACTTTTTTTTGATAAAGTCGTATCTTGCATGGTCTGTTTTTTAAGGGCCTGGTGAAAGTTGTTCATCTCGAACTTCCTAATGCAGAACATCACACGTGTGCGAGACATATTCTTGAAAATTGAAAGAGATACACTCACAATCCAAATCTAAAGAGATTGTTCTGGAAAACAGCCCATAGCTACACCTTAAGAGACTTTAGAGAACCTATGAGTGCGCTGAAGAGCTATAATCAACTGGCGCATCGAAATCTACAAGCCACCAATCTGCATACATGGTCTCGAGCTTACTTTAAGGTGGGTTCATGTTGTAATGATAATTTGAACAACCTGAATGAATCTTTCAACAAAACTATTTTCATGGCTAGAAAAACAACTACTTGATATGTTAGAGGACATTAGACAAACAATATATGGTAATTGGTACGCACAACAAAAAGGTATATCATCTGTAATACGCTAAGACTAGATACACAAAAGGGCACACATTGCGATTGAAACTATTATAGCCAAGTCTTAGGATCATGGTCACATTTGATGTTTACGAAATTGAGTATTACAGCTGTTCGTATAGCGTTGATATGGGTCCGAAAACGTGTGGTTGCATGATGTAGCAACTGAATGGAATTTCTTGTAACTATGATGCTTGTGTGATCACCGCCAAAGAAACAAAAAAGTAGATAACTATGTTTCTGATTGTTACACTAGCACAACGTGGAAAAAAACTTATGAGTGTAGTATGGCTCAATCAGTATAAGTTTGTGATATATTTAGATTAATGTAAAGTTTGTATTTATTTTAGAGAATTTTTGAGAGTTTGGTATTTAAATACTTGTTTTCTCATATGATTCATATCAGACCTGGTTCATTGTTCATGTGGATCATGTGCTAGACCTACTTTTATAACAAAAATTGAGATTAATTTGTGAAAAAAATTTGATTTTATGAACAATCATTCAATACTGACTAAAATTTTGTAAACTTTTTTCTTGAGTCAAATGCACTTTGGGCACTCCTCAAAAACCAGTACTAATTAGTATATACAGAGTTTTTTTTGCAAAATAATTATTAGCTGAGGATGACGTGTGAAATAAGTCCTATTAGCTGAGTTCCCTCATTATTTTATGTAAGATAAGTGATAATTACAGATCTAAGAATTCAAAACTAGATTTACGAAAAAAATATAGTTTATAACATAGCGTGTCAGTTGACTCATTCAATCATCTTGTTGGTCAGTGAAAATTATTTCTTTTGTTTTCTTTTACGCGTTACCCCTTTACCGATACCTACCTGTCCTGCCATGACTTCTATTATTACGAAAAAGAAAGAGCCAATGTAGTTAATTTTAACTGGAAATATTATTTGTCATTGTGCTTGAGATCTCTTGTTCGAGTGATCATTGAGAAAAAAAAAATTAATATTACATGATTTTAGATTGAGATATTAATTTGTGAGCTTCAGTCCTGAACTTCATTATATTCAAAAAAGTTTACCAAAAAGAAAAAAAAGGAAAACCAATAAAGAAAGCATGACCAGAACCAGAAGATATAGATATTTGTGTAGTTAGTGAGGGAAAGTAATGCATGGTCTAAACCTACCGTGAATACTATTTTATTTCTGCGAGAAGTCATCAAACGGAAATTTAGAAATTTAGTATCAAGTTTTTAATATGTCTTTTTTATACGCAATAGGTTTTTTTTTTGAAAAAGGTTGTCATAATTGAGTTTTTATTATAGGTTTATCGAGTATTGTTACCTTAGGTGAAACCTAGAACTTACATAATTCAAGTTACGTTTACGTTTAAAATGAAAGTAATATTATATATTGTAGTTTTGGATCTAAAAGGCCTATATTTATTAAAACTTCTGATAATGTGTAATAGTTTTTTTTTTCCTTTTTACGTATATAAAATTAGGATATTGACTAAGATTTTATTTTAGAAATTTGATAGAAACCCAACTAAACTCAAAGTTCATTACTTGAGAGAATGAGCTTTGCCACTCATTGGGTACAATTAATGATGAAATGTATCACCTCGGTCCAGTATCGTGTGTTGATAAATGGTCAATCCAAAGGACACATTATATCACATCGGCGCTGCGATAGGGCGATCCCTTCTCCCCTTATGTATTTATATTATGCGACAGAAGCACTGATAGCGAATATCAAGAAAGCGGAATCGGAGAAACTTCTCACAGGAATAAAGGTGGCTAGAGCATGTCCTTCAATATCTCATTTGCTTTTTGCGGACGATAACCTTTTCTTCTGTAAAGCACATAAACCAGAATGCCAGACTATTCTACGGATTTTGAACGACTATGAGATGGCGTCAATTGATCAACTTTCAGAAATCCTCTATTCAATTTGGGTTTAAGATTGAGGAAAACATAAGACAAGAGCTCAGAGATATCCTAGGTATTCAGAACGTTGGAGGTATGAGATCATATTTTGGGAATACCGGAATGTTTGGGAGTGGTTCGAAAACACAGGTATTTGGATTCATTCAAGACTGACTAAGTAGCAGAGTTAATGGTTGTACCTTTAAGTTTTCAGAAAGGGAGGAAAGGAAGTGATCATCAAATCTGTTGTTACGGCTCTGACCAACCAATGAATGATCATGCTTTCGCTTGACTAAGGCTACAACAAAGAAACTAACTAGTGCAGTGTCTCAATTTTGGTGGACCTCAGAATACGAAAGAATGCACCGGAAGTAGTGGGATAACCAACTCTATCACGCTAAGATGCAGGTGGGAGTTGGGATAAAGATCTCACGAGACTTCGTATAACGGCAATGCTTGGACAACCAACTCTGAGCGGTGCTTTTGATTGAAAACCTGATACATTGTTGCTCAAGTATTCAAGGACGGTACTTCAGGAATGCATTGCACCCCTGGACCCGATCTGATCTATGACTCTCCGTCTTACGGAATTACTTCTTTTTTGCGGCGGCGCGGTCCAGTATGGAATTCCTTCCTGCCCTTTAGATCGTCGTAGTTAGTAAGGACTAATCAACGGGATGGGATCGAGGATCTTCTATCTCAGTATGGAATATCCTTAGCTCCCAACAATCGCACGCCCGAGACTAGCCGAAGTCCAATAATTATAGAATATCACTTGGACCATTATCAGTGGATTTTTTTATTAATGGACATTCCCAAATCTTGGAATCAGCAGGTATCTGAGGGGCGTGAAAATTGATCCCCAGATGTGAAGATTATAGAACTTATACCCTTAAGCATGATACGTACCACACCACGAGATATAAGAAGTGTTGCATTTTACTAAGAATGGCAATACACAGTGAAGTCTGTTATCACTGTGGACGGATTTACCACAGAGGCACAAGAGATAGTCAATCGTAATATAATGCGGCCACGGTGGTGGACTTAGGTTCACTCTGTGGAAAATCCGATGCCGCCCGCCCCGAAACTCAAACATTTTCTTTGCAATTAGTCATTGGGTGTATTGCGGTTAGAAGACATCTTTGGGCACGAGGGATACAAGGGCATACTCAATGCTTAATTGGTCGTGGGCAGATGAGGAAACACGTCAACCATGCTGTTTTCTTGATGTCCTCGCTACGATCCAGGTCTGCGCTATCTGTCTAAGTTCCATCGAACCCGGAAATTTTTCTCCACTAGCGCTCTTCATCTCATACAAATATGGATCTATCTCTTTTGGGTAGAGTTTCCCGAATTTGAGAGGATCACCACTTTGCTGGGTACCTCGGTGTATATCTGGAAAGCAAGAAATAACAAAACCTTTAGTAATTGGATGTTGACCCTCGGGTAACACTCAATGCCTTGCAGAGACATAAAGCCATTATTATGCGATGACCGAAGCTCAGTGCGACTTATGTAAGGAATGAAACTTCCCGAACCCACTGCTGCATATGCATCATCACTACTCTACAATTCCTGGAAGATGGTGTTTTTGGATGTTCGTGGCAAGAACACGACGTGTATTCGGGACAGGTTGGTATAAAGCACACTTGAAGAGGTTTTTGAAGGGACTAATGGGAGCAAGGAATATTAGAGCTAACCCTTTCATCCCATACATGCGGAGATATAGCCTTTTTATTGTGGCATATCGGAAAGTTATGAGGAAATTATATCCAGTACGCATGTTACTTTGCACGTCAACTGCTCTTGCACTGGTGAAGCTTGGTGTCAGTACCAGAAGACGATGGTCAGCTTTGCGACTTTATATTTGGAAGATATTAAAGCATCTCAAAACCAGTTTCATCCACGCAGAGCTCGCTTGCATATACGCAGAATGGCGAATCATAGGATTGGACCACTCTTGCGAAAAGTGCTCGGAAACCATATACCGTCCTTCTGTTGTTCTTCCAATATGATGGATGCACAGTTACTCAGTTGTGTGGTTTTCAGAATGCTATATGAATCTGTTTATTTTGAGTGACAAAAACTGCAAATTCATTAAAGCTAAGTTGTTTGTGGCTATGATACTTTTATGAGTGCTGTTCAAGCGCAGATTGCCTTTCATAAATGCATAAGCAGGAGAAAGCATCAGCTAGCCGCACACTATCTCTAACATAAACTAAGGCCAGTCGAATAGCAGAAACTTTTATAATGGTCTTCTAGTGGACCACATTTCGCGTTATAAGATACACATTCAATAATTGCTGAAGAAAAGTGATATAAGAAAAAGCCCCTTCATACGTAGGTTATCCTCTAACGTTACGACTATACCAAAGATATGTCAACGTGATATTTTGGACTTATTATTTCAAGAAGAAGTTGTCAATTTGACTCGAGAACTTGATTTTAACTCCAAAGCATATCCAACTTGAAGTCAAATGCAAAAGTAATCCTAGCTAGTGAATAAAATTACAACCGCATTATTGCCCTTTTATGACAAACAAAACATTAGAATCACGTTTCTAGGAGTATAAGCTGTATAAGTCTTCTGAGTTTTTATAATAATTCTTAGGTTAAGTCTTCTAAGGTTCTGTAACGTCTTCTGAAGACCGTCAAAAGTGCTTCCTGATTCATAGTAGATCTAGAGAAAATAATTTAATAAATTATGAAAAAATATACTTGAATAGCCGCGGTAAAAAATAAAATAATGTAATAATTTGAAGATGCTAATATTGAATTAATATCTAGTACAAAATAAATTGTAAGATATATATAGTGTAGTTTATGTACCTATTAAACTACTTTTTACAAGGTTGATGGTAACATATACTGTTGTTGTTATGTATCCTTGAGTGTTAGTATTTGAAAGCTTAATTATTTTTTGCTTAAAAAAATTTTTTGACTTATATGTGGTTTAGTGGTGTGTGTATTAGAATTATTTTTAGAGTTAATTTATAGTTTTATGAAGTGTCTTTTTCTAATTAGTTAGTTATTTTGAGTTATATAGGGTTTGAGTGACTTAAGTTTCATATTCTAACAAATAATGCTACTTACTAGAGAAGACTTATCAGCTGTATGTCTTTATGGTCAAGTAGTAAAATTTAGGATATAGAAGACTTTCAAAATAAGTTATTCTAGGAGGTCTTCTGTATTAGAGCAGTATTTAGTTGAAGTCTTCTCGAATCGAAAGATTTAATATTATGTAGAATTTTTTGTCTCCCTTATATATAAGAAAGTTTACAGGTTCTAATTCTGCTCGTTTCTCTCAAATGGTGTAGCAACTATTATGTAATGTATCTCATTGCTAAAACTAGCTCAACTCATCTTCTCTCTAATGCTCTTTGAAGCTTAAAAACACCAAACGTTAGATCATTTCCATTCTCATTTTTATCTTATGTCTTTTTTCCTGATTTATTTTTGTTTTTGCAGACTGTTTCATTAGAATGATGATTTTCATGCTTTCTACTCCTTTAACTGTATATCTACTAGATCATATTGTTTTTCATTTTCTAAACCTATGTGTGCTTTAAACACTCTATAACTTTTGAAAAATATTCTTTTTTGTGTTTTCTTAAGTTTCTATCTTATTTGAAGCTTCATTGTTTTGATAGTGCATTTGTGTGGTTTTTTCAGATCTGAACAGTACTTCGAAGGAAAGTCAGTGAAGTCTCTCTACGCATTGTAACTGCAATAGAATCAGCTCTGTGGATAAGGTCTCTTCGGCGGAGGCTTCTGCCCATATCTCCTGCTGTCATAACAGATTTGAGTGTTTTGGTAAGTTTTTTCATTGCGGAGTTTTTGGTACGTCTGCTGGTTTGTGCTTAAAAGCTTGCTTACCTTTTCCTTTTTCTGCAAAGCTAAAAACTCTCAGCACCTTCTCGACTTATACTCTCTTTTTAGAAGCTTTAAACACGCAAATTTGCTATATCAGATTTTATCATTTTTGCGCTCAAAGTGTTTTTTGGCTCACTAATTCCTCATCTTGTTTTTTGTATATTTTTTATTACTTGGGTTCTCATCCTGCGGCATTATCTGTATACTTTTTTCCTCCACTACTTTAAAAGCTGACATCCATTTTTGGCTATGTAGTTATTTGTGTGTGTAAAGCTAGTAGACCTATCTCATCTTGCGCACTCATTCTTCTATTCCTTTTGAAGTCCGCATTTTAGAAGCGTTTCTTAGATTGTAGGTTTTTCAGAGATCTGAGTAAATCGACTTTGGAAGACTATTTTAGATGGTCTTCTCGGAAGTCTTTGCTAGATTTAATATATGCGCTCACTAAAATAGTCTTCATGGAAGTCTGTCCATTGACGGTAGTCTTTCTATCGCCCATGCTGCAAGTGGAACGGAGTTTTTATGCCACATGTCAAGTGAACGGAGTTCTTATAATCCGCATGTCAACGTGAGTTCCAATCTTTTATTCAATGTGGAATGGGAATGATCTCATACACATATTTTTTATGTTTGATCTGTTTCGTGATTTGTAGATGTGTACCTCTTTAATTGTGATTCCTTTTGTAAATATCAGAGAGTCTGTAATGAAAAAAATTGGTAATATGTTCTGTGTACTAATTAGTATCTTGCTAAAAATTAGCTTGAAATTATTGAAGTTATTGATGTCAAGTTTCAATATGCAAAACCACAATACAAAAAAAATTAGTCAACAGAATTTATTATAAGCTAAGGAGATAACTATCTCAAGACACTATATCCAAATTGAACAAAATATATCATAACATTACATATGTTCAAACTATAAGTAGTATAGTTTCACTAGAAGTCTGTATTTGTGTAAGGTCTTCAGAAGACTCATGGACTTTTCGAGAGACTTCTTGGAAGATTTCCGCCTCAGAAGATATTCTCGAAGCCTAAAATTATAACCCGGGGAAAAAATTTTAAAATATAGCGTAAGATGTAATTGTAGCGGAGACTCAAATTGTAAGTGAAATCTGAATTCAAATTTCATGAAAGTTAAAAGTAGTATCTTATGATCTTAACCAGAAGACACATTAAACTCATATTTCTTGAGTATTCTTGAAATTACTTACAATTTTTGATGTTAAAAAGACATATGTTAAAGTTACTTAACAAGTTTATCAAATACTAACGTACAAGACTTCCTTCCGACATTAGCTAGAAACATTAATAAACATGAAAGTTAGAAATCTCATAATTGAAGACAAGTTAAGTATAAATTTCATTAGAACCTAATATTAATGACGTATACATATGAATTATACAAGAAAACGTTATTTTTGATAGTTTCAGAGAAATGAATAGTTTATTAAAATTTGACGTTGAAGATCTCCAGGAATGCTCGTTCGAGAAGTAAATTCTAGGAAGTCTGTTTCATGTAAGTCTATTTTTGAATTGAAATATTTACTAAAGCAAAAACTGCAAAGAAGTCTATCTGCTAGCAGCAGACTCTCTGTGAACCGTCCCGCTTTTTGCTGTTAGATATATTGCTATACTTTGGTTTTTGAATTTTTTCAAAAATACGCAGAGTAAGATGTCCCTGGTAAGTCTTCTAGGATACAGTGTTGAGTTTTGCAGAATTGACCGAATGTACGTCAGATAAAATATGGAAGCCTATTTCTAGAGACTTATCATGGCAGTCTCGTCTACTAGAAATAAACTTAAATAATTACATTTCATAGAAAAATTTCGCTAAGTAGGTTGCCTCTCTAAGGTTGAGGATTTTCAATTAAATAATAAATCTTAAATAGTTTAATGTATAATTAGACGACTATTCATGTTGTAGTGCTTCGAAAAACCGACTTACACGAAATCCTTGTGTAGATAACCATATGTGCTGACAAGAATGTGGGTAATAAAATTCTGGATGAGCTTTTCCGTGTAAGTGTCTTTTGCGAAAGATTTACACGGAAAGTGCCATGTGCGTTATACATTAAATACTTGTAAATCTTTTAAATTTGTTCAGTCTGCAAAAGTAACCATGGAACGATCGCGGTTCACGCGACGCAGTGGTGAAAAATTAGACTTCCACTGAAGTATTTTTGTGAGGGAATGCTTACAGTGAGTGCTCTTTGGATGGATAAGACTTTTGTGTAATAGTTCTGTGCTAGTAGAATAATTAAAAAATTCTGATCATATATTGTGGTTCCTAGATTTATAATAACTAACCGATGTTTATGCGCTAATATATGAAAGACTTTACCAGGAGTCCCTTCTCTAATATTTTCTTGAGATTGTTTCTTTTGTAACATAACGAAAGACTTATAAGAGCTTCTAGAGAAGTCGTAGCTGGCTACAACATAAAGTAAAGTCAATTTGGCTAAAAGTAACATCTGCCATTGACCTAGAAGACTTTCGTAAATAAGATCCAAAGTATTAACATTATATTAGTTTTTTAACAAAAAAAAAAAAATTCATACTTGCTAGATAAGAGACCTGATCTAAACATTCAATTGGATGAATGAGCGGGCGTGCTTGGGATGGTTGAGTCCTGAAACTTTATTTATTGTCTAATACTTCGTGATAGTGTCTAGAATATTATCAATGAATACCACTAGTTCTCTTTCGCTTCTGTTCCTGATATATCCTTCTGTTCTAACCGAACCGCAAGAAGACTTACTAGCGAAAGTCTTGCTGACGAACAGTATGCTTGATAAACTAAAGATCTAATTTGATATACTCAGCCAGATGTACGATAACGTGGGATTACTTCCCGCTAGCTACTACAACAGCAACAGATATCCACAGTTGTTAATGATTTAAGATTATACATAAGTTTGAACGCTTAAATATAGATGAATATCAGTAGTGTAAAGCTAAAGAGTAGTTGTAGTTGTTGAACGCATAAGAGATATGTGATAGAAGATAAATATAATGCCGTTTTTACGATGCAAATAAGTAGCTTGCGTATTGCCATTGTTCATCGAGTGTTGGTGTTGATGGCAATGACACATATTGTTAAATTACTTGATGAAGATGCATAGAGTTAGAAAATACTCATTTCCGAAAAAAATAATGACATTTTCTGTTCGTGAATAAAACACATAGAACTTTGGGACGTGGTGATTTAGGACTAATATGAAAGTCCAAAAATTTATTGAGTTAGTGTTTGTATTATGATCATTTTTGAATTTTGAATTCATCTTTTCAAACCTTTAGATCTGATTTTCTTTCTCTTTTTACCTTAAAATGACGTTTATTCTCTCTATAGTATGTTTTATAATTGTCTTTTGTCCTATCTGTATTCTCTATTGTCTTTCTAATCATATTCCCGCCCTACTATGCTTACTTCTTCTTTAGTAATTTAGAAATTTAAAAGAAAGTAAAATAATTCACACAAAGTAAAAAAGCTTAAGTAATTGGATATAGTTTCAAGGACTAGTTTGTGTCGTGTTAATCATATGATATAAATTAAAATAGTAATACAATTTTAGAGGCCGCATTTAGTATAAGATTGTATTTAGGTCCTGCTAAAGATAGTAGGGACGCCACTGTGGTAAGTTGGTGAAAAATTACCCTCCACGGCTGCTGGCTCAAAATTGTTATTGAGTTTTTATTCATTAAACAGTGAGTTGTTACTAATGAAGAGTGGTTCTAATGGTTAATTTTTATAATTACCTAAATAGTTAATAACCTGACTTCGCAACAACAAAATATATCATTAATCTACAGTGTAGTTCTGAAAGTTTAGTCTTTATTTTATAGTAAAGACAGTTTAAATCATCAAATACATATAATCCACAATCTTAATTTTTTCTTGATAAATGTTAAATTATTTATTAAAAGTCACTTTTTTTGCATCAAGTGCACCACGGTGGAACTAGGAGTTTCTAAGTGCGTGCCACTTTTTGATGATAAAAGAATAAAAGACATAGTTAGGAGTTTAATTTGGGCTTACTATGGGTGCACACCCTCATCTTTTACCATTTATTATCTAACTTAATTTACATGTTTACTCTCAGAAAATTGAATTATAAATAATATTGATGGGTGCACATGCACTCGGGGTAATTGTATACGCATGGGTTGCCCCTGCTTGCAGTATATGCTCTGAGAGGAAAACTTAAAAGCACATAAACATTACATTATTGTCCAAACAAGAAATTAAAAGAGACCCTTGACTTTTCCTGATTATCGGAGAATTCAGAAGAGTAAACGATTCATAATATTTTGCAAAAACTGAACATTACCAATATGTAGTAAAAACTATGTCTGATCTTATAGATTACTACAACTTTCAATAAATATTTGAATCCTATCTTTAAAAGACCGGGATTAGAAGATATAATAAGAAAATTTGCTGAAAAGAAGTAGATGCATATTAGAAAGATTAGTTTTGAAAGAACCGAAGTTACAAACAAATCTTGCATTGAAAATAAAATGAAGAGAAAATTAGAATGCAATGTTTAACAAATAAGGAATATTTGAAAAGAAAAGCCTTTAAGAGTTAGTTTTGATGGGACAAAATTGCCAAAACAAAGGCTCTTTCTATTAAGTATTTAAATTGAGGTTGTTGAACTTTAATTCGGATATATGTATGGACGTCATATCAATTGTAAATTTGATGCTAGTGGCGCAATTTGCAAGATTATATCTATCAGAAACTTCTGATAAGATTTCATCGGGGGGATTCATTTAAAAACTTCTGAAGTATTTAAGTTAATCCAGAATTTCGTCTCGCGGAATCTCAAGTTTCTTGTATGAATTCAACGAACACTCGAAAAGGAGATTCTTAAATAGCAGAAGCAGACAAGGTTAATATCCTGCGAGAATTTTAATCATGTTTTAAGATAAATAATATGCTATTTCAGTTTAACATGGCGTCTAGAAACAGAGAGTGCATGCCAACACATGTGTATCTTTGCATGCACCGGTATCTTAATCTCATATCAAAGGTAAAAAAGATATTGTTTGAGATTTATTTGGATGATTACTTTGATAAGCTCAGTTAAAGCTGTATATTATTTGAGTCCAAAAAACTTAGTATTCTGGTTTATAATTGTGTTTAAGAATGTGCTACTGAAAATAACAAACAGGAGTTCGAGACAAATGGTAGCATCAAAGAATCACAGCCATTAATATGACGAGTTTTATTATGTATACGAAACTTTAAGTAATTCACATAAACAATCAGAATACTTTGTCAAACAAAAGAAAATTGATCAAATTGAATAAAACAAAACATGACAAGATTAAAAGATCATTCTAAGATTAAAGAATAGAAAAAAAATGTTTCACATTCACAGTGCGAACTGCATATTCAAGTACACGATCAAAAAACAAAAACCTAGGAATGCTGCGATACGGATTTACGGTCATAGCCTTATTTACATCAATATGAAAATTGACGTTGAATTAGGACTCTACTAACCAACTTTAGACTTTATATATTCCATATATGGACAAAATTAAAACGGTTAGTAACTAGAGTACAATGCTAACTTTGTCTGTCATGTGTTTTGAATCTCGAAACGTGACTTGATCTAAAAAGATGTGAAGCTTCTCACTGTTATATTCAATGGTATTACAGGTATGTTGTAGAAGCATGTCATTTTCAGGCTGTCAGAAAACTTATTAACCCTAATCTTATATTGCTCACGTAGTTAACTAGACCAGCCGCGCGCATGTATCTAACTACCTAGTTCAACTAGAATTAATTTAAGTAAGAACTTATTGTCATAGTTCATTAATATTCTAGTTCAGGTTTCAGTAGCCACTTAGTATAACAAACAAGACCAGTAAACAATAATTTCTTAGAAAACATCAACCTAAACATTCTATATATCAGCAATTCATATTAACCCTAATAGAACCCGAAATCTAACAAGAGAAACTACTCAGACATGATTAAGAAAAGCATACAATATATCTGTAATAGAATGCATAAAGTAGATGGTGAGTACGAACACTGGAGTTCCAATACAAATCTGTGAAGAATGCTTGATCTTCTCTCCAAAACAATTACACTAAAGCTTCGTAAATTTTCTAGGTTGTTTTTTGTGGTGTGGTTCCCAAACATTGCAAAACACACATAAATAATATGCTATTAGGTCGGCCAGAAGTCATTCTTTGTAATTATTCGGAATTTATGGCTTTGAGTCGGTCTTGACTTTAAGTCGGCCGTCTACTCGGCGAGGGTCGATCAATTAGCAATAAGGTTTTTCCATCGACACTTCTCGTGGATCCCAACTCTGACTTCTGATTTTTTACGAACACTTATTGAGTTCATTCATCATTAAACTAAAAAAATACTCCATAACCTCCACATTGCCCAAAACATACTTTCCAACTGAAAACCACTTTAAAATCAGACTCACAAACATATATAATGAGACGTAAAAACACATAAACTATG